>CAXAQZ010000520.1:0-51264 GCA_963971145.1 Sussaba pulchella | reverse complement strand
AAAATGTTATAAGTACCGAGGATAAAAATAATTATGGAAAAATTTTAAATACTACAAATGCATACAAGAAACATTACAGTCCCGATGAAAGCGTGAGGAAACAAACCAGTCAAAAGTATAAGAATTATATCGCTCCGTACATTAGTGCTACATCGCCACGGAAGCGACAACCCACAAGCGGAGCATTACCTCGATTTAAAATTGCTCGGAGAAATACAAAAATGGATTATGTGGATTGGGATGATCCGAATGAGCTGGTAGATCGATTACGTTTACTGCTTGCCGAAAAAACTGCAGGCAATCCAAGTCATACTAATGAATCCATTTCAATAATTGAAGAGCTGCGTGAAGCTCGAATAATTTATTAATATCATAATAAATGTGGCAGCGCTCAGTTGAATAATGATCGTTGATGTGTGCGCACGCAAAGAGATTTTTATTAAGAAATAATAAGCAGCAGCATGGAGCGACGAAGACTAGTAGAAGAGTTGCATAAGCTCGCTCGACGCAATTATCAACGGCGAAAATTTCCTGTACGAGGCTTAGATGAATCATGGCAAGCCGATCTTGTGGAGATGCAGCCATACGCTCGAGAAAACAAAGGATTTCGATACATGCTAACGGTCATTGACGCGTTATCTAAGTTTGCTTGGGCTGCACCTTGTGACGTGGCGGTCACAATTTTCCCCCAGCCCGGCTCGAAGGCCGCCACTCACCACACCGAGACGAATATTATAACACTCTTACCGGCGCGCTACTATTAATTAACTTTATCATTATTGATTTTTCCCCACCCACCCGAACGATCCTTACACCCCTAAACTCGCATTTACTCTCGTCACCGATAACCGAAACATCCAGAGCAACGACAGCGTAAACCGTCTCCATGGCAACACATCACCGCAGCGACTCACCCCACATCCGCCGAACAGCTGACATAATCGTCGTGCAACGGGGCCCGCAGATTATTGATTACGGCACGCGAGGCACCACCCGACGGCTCGATGACTGTAATTATCGACGTATCGACCGGGGACTAGCGCCACTCTACCGCAGCAATCACCACGACTATCGATCGAGACTAGTGCAAGCTAGAGTCACTAGCCGCGCACCGGTGAGCCTACATGGAAATGAGTTGGACAACCACGAACCACGGCCAATCAGAAGCCACTATTCCCACGATTTTCGCCAGCATTCCCCCAATCCCGCGACGGAATAGAACACCCATCCCACACAGCTAATCACTCCTCGTAATTTCCCCAGTATTCCTCCAATCCCGCGACGCGCATAGAACACCCATCCCTCACAATTAATCCCTCCTCGTAATTCCCCTAGTATTCCACCAAACTATCAACAAGCCGAGTCTCCACCGCATACACTCGTGCATCTCGCAAACCATCAGCGCCCGACCAATCGGAAGCAGCAGCGGAAGGCCCTGCCATCGGGATCCGCCAATGACACCGCCTCTTCGACACCAATCACGATCGATCTCACGATCGATGAAGAAGACGAAGACGACGGACATTTTTTCTTCACTTCGAGCCGAGCGTGTATAGAGCGAGTGTGCGAATATTAAGAGCGATTCAGAAAAACCCGACTTTTGTATTATTTTCTACGAAATTCGTCTTCCCTGCGTAGCAGCGAGCACCAGGAGTGCGATCGAATCGTTGTGCGGACGCCTAAGCGCAATAGCAACCCCACGGAGCCGTTATTCGGTTAATTATCCTCGTCGTACGGCAATAGCAGCGAGGATCGACGGCCCTGGATCTTTATACCGACGTTTATCCAAGTGTGCAGAGTACGAACGAGTGAGTACCCTTGAGATTGTCCATCCCTCCTATCCCCGATCATTCCCAACTGCCCCAAAGAAATTTGCGTAACTATTACCGTTTTTTTTGTATACCGGCATTTATTAGTGATAAGCGAGACGCCACGTGTGAGCGCTCGCCATTTTGTACCGGCGTTTGTGCCGTTGACTGTAAGATCAATTTCGATCGCCGTCGTCTTTTCTTCGTTTGCGCGAGTGAGTGGCGGTGATAACTTAATCGTTAATTAATAGAATCGCGCTTATAGAATCATTACTGTAGAGTGCGTTTTCATTCGCGGATTTATTTTCTCTTCTTATTTTTCTTGTGTGTCGAGGTCTTACCGATAAGAGCCGACGTCCAGTGTTCCTACCCCTCCTGATCCGTCCATGTTCGCCACCGGTTAGCCGAGTTCTATATTTTCTTTTTGTTCGAGTCATTTTTCTTGGAAATTCTCGTTTCCGAATAATTAATTGCGGTGTCACTGCCGATAAAGTGACTGGCGCCCAATAATAATAGCTTCAGTAAATTGTAGTTCTTTCTTTTTTTGTCATTTTTATTTTCTTTTCGCTTGAAACAATAATTGCAACCGGCCAGCTGTCCCGTCTATACCTCACTCCCCCTTTCTTCCCCTCCCCTCCTCCCGCCTAATTGCCCAGCAAGGGTCGATCATACGACGCGGTTCATTCTTTCTTTTGCGTCATCACGTTATTTCATTTTAAGCGCGTCTGAAATCTTTTCTTCAGTTCCGATTTTTTTTGTATAAGAACCCTCGACCATAGGGCTGACTTCGCGTCATTTATTTAATTTATTTATTTTCTTTTATTTCACTCACGTTTAATTTCACTTTATTCTCGATTATTTCCTCGATTATCGGAGGCCGGCTTCGCGCGATTTCTTTCTTTTTTTTGCGTTTCGATATTATTTGATTTTAGTTTATTTCTCGTTCTTTTGAGATTTTCGTGCGAGAACCCTGACGTACAGGGCTGGCGTTGCGCTATTTATTCTTTTGTTTCTTTCACACGAGTACTGTATTTTTTTTCTTCAACTCTTTTTTTTTGCATTTATTATTTTTCTCTTATGTCATTACTCTGAATTTTTGTCACCATTTTTTTTTATTGATACCATCTGACCGAACCTCGGAGCGAGGCAGACATCACTTCTGCGGAATCCATTCCCATTTATTAAATACCACCTTATTTTTCATTACTTGGGTTTTCTTCTTATTTCTTTGTCCTCTTTTTTTGTCCCTTATCCACTCTCCCCTTTGCCCCCCCCCCCCCCCCCCCCCCCCAACTAGTCGCAGATCACAAATGGCGCCCAAGGTGGGGCCTGGTAAATGAAGTACTTCGGTTTATTCATTTTTTTTGTAAGTGCTCACCTCGACACATTTAATTATCATTTTTTTTTTAATTTTTATCTATTACGATTACACTCTCGAAAGTTAGGAATTTAGTTCAGATTGGGATTCGCCGCCACTCACCCTACTTCTCGATTGGCAGCGGAGACTCCGGAAACTATTGCGTGTTCTTTCAGGTCACTCTATAATTCATACTATCCCCCTTGTACATTGTCATCACTTGTATCAATTGCTTGTCATATAACCGGTATTATTTACATGTTATATTACCATTACCCTTTGATCACTGTATAGCCTGTCTTTACCCACGTATTACACGCATCATTCCCCGTACGTGACAGCTCGAAATTCCTACGAGTTGCCCGTTGATTTACTCGCTTTTGCACGACTACTACCCATTCTCTCCTCCACCCCCTGGACCCTACATCGCTCAAACGACTCGAATTTGGCGTATCTTCCCCCGATACGACTTTATTTCCGCGACATCTGATCCCACGCGTTAGTCCTCGCTAATTACGCACTTATCCCATTAATTAACAATACTGTCAGTCACGATGGATCCATCGGACGACACTATCCCCCCTACCCCGCCAGTGGTTACAGCCACCACCGCGGACGTTGCTTGCACCACAACGGTGACAACAACCACGACCGTTACCTCTCCCCAAGTACAGGCCGAAACTCCAAGTTCCAATCCCACTCACCCACCTCGGACTGATACTACCAATCGCGCCGCGTTAAATACCGCAATTCACACGATCAAAAGACAACTGACCAGCCTACGCGACAGTAGAGAAATATTCCGCCTCCGCGATCATGCCGGGCTAAGCACGAGAGGTTCCCTGAAAGACGTCATCAACCGCTATTAGCGGTACGAGATCCGCCGACTTTATCCACAAATTAGTGTGGAATGGTTCCCTGACGAGGACGAGCGTCAGGACGAGACACGGTTTTGCCTCACGGCAGCGCAGTTAGCGCCTGAATTCGACTACACGATTCGTAGTACGCGCTCGCGTTTAGCAACCGGAGATCCATTACCCACCGGTCAATCCATCGGATCGTACCGAGACCCCCTTCCCATGGACGATCCCGACGAATCTTTATTCCCACCTGACGCCTCACAGATCTCACCAACTGATTTCCCGCCGCTTCCTCAAATCCCTACTGCGACTTTCGCTCATCAATCCCCACATCACTCACCCCTCCCTAGACCCGTACCCCCCCCCCCCCCCCCGCCTCTCCGACCTACCTCCGACGACCCCCGCGACTGTTTCCGCTCCCACCAGAGTAGACAACGAGACGTACTAACTTTCCCCTCCACAGCCCCCTCGCGGTCGGAGTACAGGCGTGAGATTTCTCACCCGCCCGGAAACCACGACGCCGAGACCATCCGCATCATACCCCTCCTCCTACAGTTTCCGAGATACGACTGGTATCGACAATTTCCGCCGGTTTGGCCCGAAGTTCGAGGGCAAGCGCAGCGAGGATGGCGAGGAGTTTCTCCTGAGGTTGTACGAATACTGCGATAGCCGCGGGTACACCCAGGAGGAAGTTCTACGTGTGCTACCCGAGGCTTTCTCCCGCGAAGCCCTAATGTGGCATCGAGTAGAGAGAGACTCCTGGCGTAATTACGACGAGTTTCTCTTCCGGTTTCGTGCACGCTTTGGTCACTGCGACCTCCAGGAGCGGCTCCGACGGGAGGTGAAAGGCCGCACCCAGGGCCCGGACGAGTCAATCGGTGAGTACCTCACTAAAATGAGAACGTACTTCCGGTACCTTAGCCCTCCGTTGTCTCTCGAAGCGCAGCTAAACCTGTGCTATGACAACTTACATCCTGACCTGGCCCTCCAGGTGCGACGCGACGAAATAACCGATTATGCAGACTTCACGTGGAAATGCCGGAGGATAGAAGCAATGCGGGAACGCGTTCGCAACTATCGTCCCCCACCATCAGCGGCAAGCTCCGTGCTTCCATGCGCTGCATACGTGCCTCAACCGAAATCCTCTACCAAAAACACAGCTGCACTCAGCCAAGCCCCGAAACCTACCAACAATATCCCACCTTCCCGTACTCCCGCCAATGCAGTAGCAGGAATATCCCCTCCTGAAACGCCCTCGCCAGCCCCAAGACCCATCCCTCTCCCTCCCCAACGTACTTTTCTATCCCCACCCCCGTTAATGCCCCCAGACTTTTCTCCCAGAAGACTCCCAATTATCCGTTCCACCACGGTGCGCTGTTTTAACTGCAAGCAGCAGGGACATGTGTACCGTGAGTGTCCTCAACCCCTCGGCCCGTTTTGTCGACTTTGCGGTGTAGCAGGGACCGACACCCGCTCCTGCCCCCGTTGCCGACGCAGTCGGGAGGGAAACCCCACAGGGGGGGGGGGGCAGTAAACGGTGCCTCCCCCGGACCCACTATCCGGCCTAGTCAAAAGCCCGAAGCAGCACCCGCTCTCGACTAAGTAGACGCCCAAGGAGAAGATGACCGACATTATTTACGAATGACAACCAATGGACGAACCATCCACGCTCTCGTTGACCCAGACTCCAACCGATCGTACTTAAGTAATACGATGGTGGAGATCCTCGGAGACGCAATCGCCCCCTGTTCAGGTGGTATCCGAGTGGCAAATAATGCCATCGTCCCAGTAGTCGGTGAGATCACGTTGGATCTCACGATGGCGGGAACCACCAAATTTCTCATGGTACACGTAGCCCCTCTAAGCTACGACGGCTTACTGGGAATCGATTTTTGTCGATTATTTGGTCTATCGATCGACTACGGTGCCAGCACATGGTGCATCCCCGGTAGCACTCCCCGACCCTTCATAGCAACCGCCCCAATCCCCGCAAATCCCGAAGACAAACCCGAAGACGAACCTGAAGCCGCTGGACTGGTCGAAGTCTCCTCAAGCACCACCAGTCAACTGAATTCCCTCCTGGACAAGCTGGTGAAGCCTAACGATACTGGAATCCTTAGCCACACTCCTCTCCTACAGCATGCCATTGACGTTGGCGAACACCCTCCCATTCGACAGAGACCAAGAACGATATCCCCGTACCTGTTGCGAATCGCACAAGCAGAAGTTGACAGAATGCTCAAGGAACGAGTAATCGAACCCTCTAGCAGTGGCTGGCTGAGCAACCCCGTCATTGTTCCTAAACCCAACGAAAAGCACAGATTTTGTATCGACTACCGCGACGTTAACAAAGTAACTCGAAAAGACGCTTACCCACTACCCAACTTGGACTGAATATTAGACGGACTCCGACAAGCGCATCATATCTCCAAGTTGAATTTGAGCCAGGCTTATTTCCAAGTACCCCTCGAAGCCTCGAGTAGGCCAATCACCGCTTTCGCAGTACCCGGAAGGGGCTTGTTCCAATTCACCCGTATGCCCTTTGGCTTGACCAATGCCCCGCAACCTTTCAGCGTCTAATGGACCGACTGATACGCCCCAAGTGGGAACCCCACGTCTTCGCATATCTCGACGACGTGATAATCGCAACCGAGACCGAAGAGGACCATTTCAAATATTTGCAACTGGTATTGACTGACCTTTTCCACGCGAATCTCGAAATTAACCGAGAAAAGAGTTCCTTCTTTTGTTCGGAAATGGAATATCTGGGATATATCATTGCTCGAAACGGATTGGAAACTGACCCGGATAAAGTCGCTCCCATCCTCCAGTACCCCGCTCCCAAAAACCTCAAACAACTTCGGAGATTCCTCGGTATGGTGGGCTGGTATGCTCGCTTTATCGGAGATATCTCCGAACATAAGATCCCCCTTGTTCACCTGCTCGGCAAAGGCGTGCCGTGGCATTGGGGTGACGAACAATCCAAAGCCTTTGAAACCCTGAAACACGCTCTTGTCACCACTTCCGTACTGGCCCGTCCCGATTTCACAAAACCCTTTACCATCCACACCGACGCGAGTGACCACGCGATCGGAGCAGTCCTAACCCAAGAATCCGAAGGCGAAGAGCACCCTATCATTTTCTGCAGTAAGGTCCTCTCCCCCACCCAACGGAGATACAGCGTGACTGAGAGAGAGTGCCTCACGGTGCTATGGGCTGCAAAGAAATTGCGCCCATACATCGTGGGTACTTCTTTCAAAGTCATTACCGACCACAGCAGCTTACGCTGGCTGCGGAATCTAAGAGACCCAACTGGTAGACTGGCGAGATGGGCACTGGTGATGCAGGACCTGGACATGGAAATAATCCACCGAAAAGTCGCCTTGAACGTAGTTCCTGACGCCCTCTCAAGGATGTTCGAGGGAACAGGGGAAGCCTTAGCCGCTATCGGAGAGTCGGTGGATCCTTGGTACCTCGAACAGATGAGGAACGTACGCGAGTTCCCGTCCAAGTACCCCGATTGGAGAATCGAGGACGATCGCTTATACCACCATCGCCCCCACGCCGTCGTAGATCCCGCCCTAGTAGACCTAAATTCCTGGAAACTGGTCCTACCCCAAGACTCCCGACTACGCGCCATGCGGGACGCTCACGATCACTCCCAAGCTGGTCACTTGAGGATTGACAAGACCTACCATCGCGTCACGCAAGATTTTGCGTGGCCTGGCATTTTCCAAGACGTAGCGAGCTTCGTACGCGGATGCCGCGTTTCTCAGCTCAGCAAAATTGAGCAGGGAGCTCCTGCAGGATTGATGCGTGAGAGAACCACCGAAGGTCCATGGACAGTGGTGGCTGCCGACGTCATGGGTCCTTTCCCCCCCAGCAAAGGCCGAAACCGATACATAGTAGTTTTCCAGGACCTTTTCACCAAATTCATTGAAGCCAAACCCCTCAGAACGGCGACCGGACCAACCATTGTCACGGCATTGGAAACGCTGGTGTTAAATCGCTGGGGTTGCCCACGCTATTTACTCACCGACAATGGCACTGAGTTCGTCAACAAACATATGACGACGCACCTGGGACAGTACGGAATTCGACAGACCACTATCCCTCCCTATCACGCTTAAGCCAATCCCGTTGAACGCGCAAATCGAACCCTCAAGACTATGATAATCTCGTACGTGGGTGATGATCATCAGAACTGGGACGTACATCTCCCCGAGCTATGCTTCGCCCTTAACACGGCAGTGCAGAGCTCTACCCATATGACCCCCGCATTCCTTAATCTCGGACGAAACCCCAGACCCGCGAAAAGCATCCTCAACGAACTCCCACCCCCACCCGCGGAGAACAGAACCGACCCCGCAGTCTGGAACGACCGCATGAAACGACTACCGCCTATTCACGACTGGGTTCACAAAAATTTGTCGAACGCAGCGAGAAAACAAGCGCATTATTACAATCGCGGAAGGACAGACCGCGAATTCCAAATCGGAGATTTAGTACGTCGGACAAACCGAGTTCTATCCTCAGCCCCCCAGAACTACGCCGCAAAACTAGCCCCCAGGTACTGCGGACCCTACACGGTCACCAAGAAAATATCCCCCGTCATATATGAAATCCACGACACGCTACGAAACAAATCCCCGAGGGTACACGTGAAAGATTTAGTCCCCTACCGACAGCCGTATGACCCGACGGAAATGCCCCCGCCGAGCCCCTTAACAAACCCGCGAACAATTCTCACCGACGACCCCCCGTTTTAGAATGGCAGGACGTACTCGCCTCCGATGGAGGACAATTCACCTAGGTCGGTGAGGACTGCGGACGGAGCTGGCTCGTCTGGGTACGATAGGGTATCAATCTCTCCGGCCCCTATCAGACCCCCCCCCCCCCCGACAGTGGGGATCACCCGGCGCCATCGACGCAGTCAGGAAGTTCGCCCAGCAGCACTCCCCGTGGCTCCTGCAGGGCCTAGATACCACCTCCGTCAGCGGCCTAAGGCCCAGTAATTCGACTCCCGACGACACCAGCGATGAGACGTCCGAGACGTCAGCCACCACCGGCCGAGAAGAGCTCGACGACCTCGACGACGAAGAAATTGGCGATAATTCCAAGGTGACACTAAGCGACATCAGTGACGACCAAAGCGGCGATTTCGACGGCGGCGAGATCACCGCCACTGCTTCAAACCAACCAAGCCGGTTCACAATGTCACCCTCGAAACTTCCGTTAGCGCCACTTCCCCGGATCTTCCCTTGCATGGCTGCCACTCCTTTCACCCCCGTAGTCCCCAACACACCAATCCCATCCGACCCAAGCAGCCCCCTCCTCTCTACCAGCCAACCAACCCTATCCATCCGCAAATTCCCACCCCTCGTTACCTACCAAAAGTTATCCCGAATCCCCAACCGTCTCACCTCGCTCCCCAAAGGCAAACCCAAGGAATCCCCTCACTAATGACCATGAAAATACCCGTTCCCTGGGGCTGCCCCGCTGCAACCCGCACCCCCTCTCCGCTAGTCCCAAACCTACCAACCCTCCCCACCGCGCTGCCACCACGGCCAGTGCTGTACCGGTGCTGGAACTGTGGGGAACCCCACCACTACGCTGAGCGATGCCCGCATCGACTCCGCAAGCGGTACGAATAAGCGATCGTAGCCGCTCCTCCCCTCCTCCCACCACGTTCTTTTTGATCCCGCGACCAGTTCCTTTCGTTTTTTTGTTGTTTTGGCTGTTTTTCTTAGCCTCGCCGTCAGTCGTCATTCACCTCCCTTTTTTTTGTGTTTTTCTTGTTCGTTTGCCCAGGGTTGGACGAAAATCCCAACCCACGTTATCCGACTACGGAACCGGACATAACTGGTCAATCCTTCATTCCGCCTCACTCCATCCCGACTTCCTTTCACTCGTCCCCCCGTAATCATACCCCTTCATTTCGTTTTTTTGTTTTCTCGTTTTATTTTTTTTTATTCTGGAGCTGGATGACTTACCCAGCCCAGGGGGGTACCTGAGTACCGCAGGGTTTCCGGCAGGGACCGGAGCCATATTGGTGAAGGGCAAAGGAGTCAAAAGAGCACACAAATTAAAAGGTTCCTATTAATCATAAGAGACATTTTTCATTTTATTTTTTTGTTATCCTTTCATAATCACTGAAAGAGAAAAAAATAAACATACACTTGTGTTAAAATCGACATAAGACCGGTATTAAGAATTCAATCATTACCTCCCCCCCCCCTCCCCCGACAAACCCGCGTAATGTGTCACGCAGCCCATCCCAATCCTTCCCCACTACTCCCCCAGGTCCCGGAATGAATGTGCTCAGGTCGTCCAGAGACGAACCTTCGGCAAGTGGGGGGGAGTTGTGACGTGGCGGTCACAATTTTCCCCCAGCCCGGCTCGAAGGCCGCCACTCACCACACCGAGACGAATATTATAACACTCTTACCGGCGCGCTACTATTAATTAACTTCATCATTATTGATTTTTCCTCACCCACCCAAACGATCCTTACACCCCTAAACTCGCATTTACTCTCGTCACCGATAACCGAAACATCCAGAGCAACGACAGCGTCAACCGTCTCCATGGCAACACATCACCGCAGCGACTCACCCCACATCCGCCGAACAGCTGACATAATCGTCGTGCAACGGGGCCCGCAGGTTATCGATTACGGCACGCGAGGCGCCACCCGACGGCTCGATGACTGTAATTATCGACGTATCGACCGGGGACTAGCGCCACTCTACCGCAGCAATCACCACGACTATCGATCGAGACTAGTGCAATCTAGAGTCACTAGCCGCGCACCGGTGAGCCTACATGGAAATGAGTTGGACAACCACGAACCACGGCCAATCAGAAGCCACTATTCCCACGATTTTCGCCAGCATTCCCCCAATCCCGCGACGGAATAGAACACCCTTCCCACACAGCTAATCACTCCTCGTAATTTCCCCAGTATTCCTCCAATCCCGCGACGCGCATAGAACACCCATCCCTCACAATTAATCCCTCCTCGTAATTCCCCTAGTATTCCACCAAACTATCAACAAGCCGAGTCTCCACCGCATACACTCGTGCATCTCGCAAACCATCAGCGCCCGACCAATCGGAAGCAGCAGCGGAAGGCCCTGCCATCGAGATCCGCCAATGACACCGCCTCTTCGACACCAATCACGATCGATCTCACGATCGATGAAGAAGACGAAGACGACTGCCATTTTTTCTTTACTTCGAGCCGAGCGTGTATAGAGCGAGTGTGCGAATATTGAAAGCGATTCAGAAAAACCCGACTTTTGTATGTTTTTCTACGAAATTCGTCTTCCCTGCGTAGCAGCGAGCACCAGGAGTGCGATCGAATCGTTGTGCGGACGCCTGAGCGCAATAGCAACTCCACGGAACCGTTATTCGGTTAATTATCCTCGTCGTACGGCAATAGCAGCGAGGATCGACGGCCCTGGATCTTTATACCGACGTTTATCCAAGTGTGCAGAGTACGAACGAGTGAGTACCCTTGAGATTTTCCATCCCTCCTATCCCCTCGATCATTCCCAACTGCCCCAAAGAAATTTGCGTAACTATTACCGTTTTTTTTGTATACCGGCATTTATTAGTGATAAGCGAGACGCCACGTGTGAGCGCTCGCCATTTTGTACCGGCGTTTGTGCCGTTGACTGTAAGATCAATTTCGATCGCCGTCGTCTTTTCTTCGTTTGCGCGAGTAAGTGGCGGTAATAACTTAATCGTTAATTAATAGAATCGCGCTTATAGAATCATTACTGTAGAGTGCGTTTTCATCCGCGGATTTATTTTCTCTCTTTATTTTTCTTGTGTGTCGAGGTCTTGTCGATAAGAGCCGACGTCCAGTGTTCCCACCCCTCCTGATCCGTCCATGTTCGCCACCGGTTAGCCGAGTTCTATATTTTCTTTTTGTTCGAATCATTTTTCTTGGAAATTCTCGTTTCCGAATAATTAATTGCGGTGTCACTGCCGATAAAGTGACTGGCGCCCAATAAAAATAGCTCGAGTAAATTGTAGTTCTTTCTTTTTTTGTCATTTTTATTTTCTTTTCGCTTGAAACAATAATTGCAACCGGCCAGCTGTCCCGTCTATACCTCACTCCCCCTTTCTTCCCCTCCCCTCCTCCCGCCTAATTGCCCAGCAAGGGTCGATCATACGACGCGGTTCATTCTTTTTTTTGCGTCATCACGTTACTTCATTTTAAGCGCGTCTGAAATCTTTTCTTTAGTTCCGATTTTTTTGTATAAGAACCCTCGACCATAGGGCTGACTTCACGTCATTTATTTAATTTATCGATTTTCTTTCATTTCACTCACGTTTAATTTCACTTTATTCTCGATTATTTCCTCGATTATCGGAGGCCGACTTCACGCGATTTCTTTCTTTTTTTGCGTTTCGATATTATTTGATTTTAGTTTATTTCTCGTTCTTTTGAGATTTTCGTGCGAGAACCCTGACGTACAGGGCTGGCGTTGCGCTATTTATTCTTTTGTTTCTTTCACACAAGTACTGTATTTTTTTTTTCTACTCTTTTTTTTTGCATTCATTATTTTTCTCTTATGTCATTACTCTGAATTTTTGTCACAATTTTTTTTTATTGATACCATCTGACCGAACCTCGGAGCGAGGCAGACATCACTTCTGCGGAATCCATTCCCATTTATTAAATACCGATTTATTTTTCATTACTTGGGTTTTCTTCTTATTTTTTATGTCCTCTTTTTTTTGGCCCTTATCCACTCTCCCCTTTGCCCCCCCCCCCCTAACTAGTCGCAGATTCCAACCTATATCGAGGAAAACTGCAAAAGATGTCACCACAGCCATGAAATGTATTTTCGAAAAAGGCCGAGTCCCAAAAAATCTACAAACTGATCATGGTAAAGAGTTTTATAATTCAAGCTTTTAAAATCTCATGAAAAAATACAATGTCGATCATTACTCTACGTATAGTAATCTCGAGGCATCTATTGTTGAACGTTTTAATCGTACAATGAAGAATAAAATGTGGCTAAAGTTCAGTTTGCATGGAAATTACAAATGGATGGATATTCTGCCTGATCTCATCACGACATACAACGACTCCAAACATCGAACTATTGGCATGAAGCCGAAAGTTGTTACAGCAACAAATAGTAAGACGTTGTTACAACGTTTTTCCCATGATCATCGTGGAGAACGAAAAATACCAAAATTCAAAGTCGGCGACGAAGTACGAGTCAGCAAGAATAAGCATGTTTTCGAGAAAGGTTATTCACCAAACTGGACGACGGAAATTTTTACGATCCATCGAGTAATATTAACGGATCCTACGACGTATAAACTGATGGATTATCGAGATCAACCAATCGCCGGCGGCTTTTATGAAGAGGAGCTTTTATGAAGAGAAGCTCAATACCCCGATGTATATCTTGTAGAGAAAATCATCAAGAAACGAGGAAATCGAGCTTATGTTAAGTAGTTGGGATTCGATAGGACACAAAACAGTTGGATAAATAAGGAAGATTTATAAATAAAGACAATAGTTTTATATTTGTATTCACAAACGTGAAAGAAAAAATGTTTATTCAAATAAAAAAATTATTGAGTTACAAATTCAATTTTGTCACATTTTCCAACAACTCCCACATACTTTAATGACAATTTTCTTTCGTCAACAATCATCTCAACCATCCTTCCAAAGAGTGCTGCGTCTTTCTCAAACACCACAGAGATCCGCTTCGGCATGAAAACTTCGAAGCTGTCATCGATGGTGGCCACGGTGCTGAGACTGAATTTTGTTGTCACTTGCTTCAAGCCCGTGATTTTGTATAGCTGATCGACCTGCAACTCCTTGAGTTTTTTCAACGGACGATAGCAATCCAGCCGAGCGATTCCGTTAAGCAGTGCGATATCCACTGCCGTTTTTTTTTTTTTTTTCGGTTGAGAAAAAAAATATAAGGTAAACGGCCCAGTTACTGACACTTTAAGAGGAGCGGTGTCGGATTTTGACTATTCATTGACGCGTGATATAGCTCAAATGAAAAGTAAAGGTTTTAACACGTGCGTTAAGGCCTCCTGAATGAGATTTACCTATGAAACAAGTGAAATAATTAATATTCATTAATATAATAGTTGTTTTAATATCGCTTATCTGCTTCCGGGGTTTCTGACACTAGAGAAACATCCATGTCGTAGTTTGTGACACCCACGTGTACCCGATTTATGACCCCCTTGGCGCAATTCATGACACCTATGCGTACTCACTTTCTGACCCTTCCGAATATCCCCATGAAAACGTTAAATTGAAATATATGTCATTTCACGGACACTCATATATATAAACGAGTATACACAGCAAAAAACATTGAATCAGTGCACAACTATTTTATTTTCTGTACATACTTATGTAAAAAAAAATTAAAATTAAAAGCAAAAAATCGTTACAAAAATTACTTTCGAAACCGTTTTTTCTTTACACCCAAATATGTAAAATAAAGGACACAATAATACATATTTCACTTTCTTATTGAAAAGGCTATTCGCAGGTGACAAGTCGAGGGTCAAAAACTGCAACGTAACCTAAATTATGTGACGTAGTTATTGACACTACGGATTTAACCAAATATATAACCAAAAGTTAAATTATTTTTTATCTCATATACAGTGTGGTTCATGCTGAATATGTCGATACTATTTTTATGTCGTTTTATACTTACAGTACGAACAAATTTTTCGTTTTTCGTAGGTCGTCGCACTTGGTATCAGCGTCTAGCACGGCCGCTGCAGAGCCACTGAGACGCGTGTTACACTGTTCACTGGTCAATTACTATTATAAAATATTTCATGAAGAAAGTGTGTTTGTCCAATAATTAAAAGTGAAAAACGCTCTTTAGTTAGCCGATAATTTAATTATTATTCGACAAAAACTGTATTTATGGCAGTTAAAACTTTGCCGTCGGGGTCACAATCCAGGACAGGTCCAGAAACTGGGCCGTTTACCTTATTGGAAGTTGTCGATGGAAAATATTTGACGTTGTCGATGAAAAATCTTTATGATGTCTGACGAAAAAGGGCTTTGAATCCTCGGTTTATATATCATTATTCTCTCTCCACCATCAAGATTTTATTTTGAGATTAAAGCACTTATTAGTGCTCTATGTTAGAGAAGCGAGGGGGCGTTATTATTAGCTTATACTATCCCCCTCCACCATCGTCATTATTATGATTATTATAGAATTTTTAAAAATGTCGCAAGGTTCATGAAATAAACAAACCAAACATATTCAATATAATTTGTTGGTTTTTATTATAATGGCCACAATTTTTTTGGTTTTTTTTCTTTTTGACAACGATCAACATGATAAATACTGCCCTGTGGAATTTCACAATGTCCCCAAGGGAGCGTATCAGTACTATTAGGTGAAATATATCGCTTGTCATCATGTGGACTAAGCGCAACCTTTACCTGCTTTTCCGTACACACATTATGCAGATGAGCTACAATAACCTGTTGTTCCCGCGTTTGCTTTTTATTGTTTCGTAGACACTCGATGAAGTCATCAAAGGTGATGCTATCTTTGACCACCGCAGTTTTCACCCCTTCTACTTTTTTCATATGATCTTTGCCCTCAACACGCACGCTATACATCTTACTACGTAAGCCCACAAATTCCGTCATTATTTCTCCTTTGCATTCATCCTTCATTAGACCTACAACTTTTTTATTCATTCGCGGGATTCTAAACTCATTGTCTTCAGGGTAATCAGATGTATCGAACCTCGCAATGTCGCGCTTCATGATTTCGTAAATATCAGGGCACTGAATTTCATAGATTAAACTATCAGTATCGGTATACAACAATTCACAATGGTTGTTATTGAACTGGGGGAGCATATAATCATAGTGGAAGTCATACATTAGGATCTTTGATAAGTCTAATACACATAACCCCACATAGATTGGTTTGTTAAGATGAACTTCGATTCTTTTCATCTGAATTGCAACTAGATTTTCATCGAAGATGGCTGTGCTGTGGAAATTTGGTTTAGCTATTAACGACTCGGCACCATAACGCCCATCCCAACGTAATACAAGTTTTACATCGATACGCTTACGGACATTCTCCATGGTTTTCCCGAATACAGCATTATTCATTAATTTAAATAAGTTTTTCTCAAATTCATTTCTAGCATGTTTGCGGATATCACTGTTAAGGTCAATGTACGATTTTAACCATGGTTTCTGATTGAATTGTGAAACTCTATGAATCCGTTTGAGCTCTAATCCGTATCGCAGAGCTTGTTTAAGATTGCGATAATGCAAAACATATCGGATTTTTGAGCTCAACGTTGTCATGAGCTTTACTCGATTCGAACCTGGGGCGCACTTATGTTCTGGGCATAAAGGAAAGTCTTCGTGTGTATTATGTTGCTGAATGGGATAATCAAGATCGACTTCAAGAATGTAGGCCACCGATGCATCGTCGGCCACAGCGAGAAAGTCGATTTCATCGATGTTTTTCATCCATTCAAATCCACCATACGGTAATGCTTCCATCATTGCCCATCCATATGGATTGTTAACATCATAGTACATGAGAAACTTGACATCTTTGTTCCAATCAAAATTTCTCATATACTTGTTAGCTCGACCATACCGGTTGCAGCATTGGCTAACTCCGCCTCGTATCCCGCGCTCGATAAACATATGCATATCGATATCCGTTAGAAGTTCTAATTCAACCTTTGTATATTTGAGCATCGCATCCCAAGTTAACCCGGGGGTCGTATAATAATGCGCTGGATCTAGACCATACGCACTTAAACAATTATCACGGAAGTTTTCGAATATATCAGCTAAAAGGAGCACGTCTGTTTTTAAACAATGATCCGAATATGCACCCAAATTACTAATACGAACTCTCGCCACACTTCTTTAGCATGCTCATAGTCTTTATCCGAAATGTCACGGTTATTGAGGGTGCTATGACACTTATCCCGCGGTGGAAGATCCGTCTCGGCGAGTTTCGTCGATGAATCATCGTATTCATACGGGAAAATACCTTTTCTCATGAGAAGATCGTGTTGGCGCGATGAAAGCCAACAATTCCAAAGAGGTGACAATTTCCTTCACGATGAAGTGCGAATCATAGCCGGTCAAATTGTGAAAGACCACGGGTATGGTTCGTGAATCCTGATAACGTAGATTACATCCGCTATGTGCCGGTCCTCGATATCTATAAAAAAATACATTTAAAAAAATTAAGACTAATCCATAAAAGTTTTTTAAAATTAGAAAATTTATATTTATATAAAATAAAAATTACTTCATATGGTTAAATAAATTACTCATTTTTCTTTACTTTAAATTAGACATTTTTTTCACAGATGTGACATTTCGTTGACGTAGAAAAATCTCGTTGTTGCTGAGCTGATAATCTCTCCATGGGCATCGGATTGAGATATATTTCTTCAACAGTTCTTGCGAGCTGTTCGAGTTTTCGAACAAACCATTCCGCAGGCTTTGGGGCCTCTAAAGCTGCAGTATTCCGATTTCGAATCATCATAGCTGCACTTTATATAATACGCTATGCCGAATGCCTCGTGCTTTTGATAAACGATTTCATTACGTGTTGGTTTTAGTATGCACTCGATGTCCGCATATACAACGAATGGTGAATGAGATCGAAGGTCTCATGCCACGTATTCACCACTTGAAGACACTCGTACGCGTTCATGGCTTTTTTCCGTGTGTTATTCGAAACTAGTTTGAATGAAGGAAAAAATACATATATCAGGACCGACCGTCGAGGGCTTATATTTATACCAGTGTTGGGCAGCCTCGGAGTACATTTGTACTTGGAGTACGAAATGAGTACGGAGTACAAATGTATTCCGTACTCCGGGAGACCGGGAGTACGGAGTCCAAATGTATTCCGTACTCCGGGAGACCGGGAGTACGGAGTCCAAATGTATTCCGTACTCCGGGAGACCGGGAGTACGGAGTCCGAATGTATTCCGTACTCCGGGAGACCGGAGTACGGAGTCCAAATGTATTCCGTACTCCGGGAGACCGGGAGTACGGAGTCCAAATGTATTCCGTACTCCGGGAGACCGGGAGTACGGAGTCCAAATGTATTCCGTACTCCGGGAGACCGGAGTACGGAGTCCAAATGTATTCCGTACTCCGGGAGACCGGAGTACGAAGTCCAAATGTATTCCGTCCTCCATCGAATGTATGAAGTACAGAGTGAATTTTTCCAAAAAAATTAATTGTTTCTTAAATTTTTTTTTGAATTTTTTTTTTTTGAATTTTTTTTTTGAATTTTTTTTTTTGAATTTTTTTTTTGATTTTTTTTTTATTTTTTTTTTTTTTTTATTATTAACTAGAATTCATTTTTTGAAAAAAAATTGATTTTGCAGTAAAGTTATATGAACATTTTTTTTTTCAAATAAAAAATACGGAGTACAAATGTGATTCGTACTTCCACGTATGTCAAGTCTTGAATACATTCGTACTCCGTACTCCCACGTTTGCCAAGTCCAGAATTCGAATGTACTTTGTGCTCCCACGTGTACGAAGTCCAGGATACAAATAAACTTTGGACTTTCACATTTGCTAAATCCAAAATACTTTTGCACTCGGTATATATTTGGTACTTGAAGTACAGATGTATTTGGGGACTGCCAAACACCGGTTTTTATACACTTATACATTCTATTACATGCAAATGAATATAATAACAGAAGAAAACGAAAATTGAACGAAAAGGGAAAAATTCTGAAATTTAAGGAGAAAAAAGTAAACAATGATTAGCAACAACTGAAACTATTTGTTAATTTCAATGGAAAAAAATACAAGTCGATTCCTTTCGTCATTAATTTTCTATGCATGATCAACGATTCTCTTCTATCTCCCAGATTTTTATTCCGCGGACGTTTTCTAGAACTTATAAAAACTTTCTTCCTCCGTATGTGTTATTTGTTAATTTTTATTTCATTAAATCGATTCGTTTCGAAAAATAAGGGAAATGGGATTGCTCAAGGTTCCAGTTGGAGTTGACGGTTAGATAAATGAAATAAAACCTATTTTGTCCGAGATATCGATATTATTTTTTTGAATAATAAATTCAGACGATGAACAAAGTAAACACAGACGAACAAAACGAACAAAAACGATGAACAAAGGTGATAAATAAATGCGAAGCCGCCTGTAATAATTTTTTGTTTTACATTTAATTGCTATATTTTTTTGAGAAAATTTGATATGGAAGATGATGATTTTCCATATATATAAGTATGTACATGTTTTATCAAATATAAGGAACGTAAAGAAAGTCGAGTCTGGGAAAACACGTACGGAATCGACGGAAATTTCTCGTTCCTCCTCGTCATTCCCCCGCTCCGTGTCCTCCGATAAACACGTGAGGAACGAAGGGACAGGACGAACGAGAAATTTCCTTCGATTCCGTGCGTGTTTTCGCAGACTCGACTTTTCCCCGATTTTCGTCGCGACCCGCTCGTAAAAAAAAAAAATCAAACAAAGAAACAAAAAAAAATAAAAAATAAATTATAAAAACACAACCCCGTGAGACAGGACCGAAACACGTCTTGGTCCTCGAATTCTCGGGTTGGGGTCAAAATCCCGAAAGAGCAAAGTCCCGAAGGAGCAAAATAACGAAAAAACGTAACCCTGAAATTTCAACGCGCCGAGCGAAGATAACGCCGAATAGAATTGTCCCGAAAGGGCAAATTACCGAAAATATCGAGCTGTGTGACTATACCTATATGTTTTATTAAATATAAGAAACGTAAAGAAAGTCGAGTCTGCGAAAACACGCACGGAATCGAAGGAAATTTCTCGTTCGTCCTGTCCCTTCGTTCCTCACGTGTTTATCGGAGGACACGGAGCGGGGGAATGACGAGGAGGAACGAGAAATTTCCGTCGATCCGGCAAACGTGGGAGTACGGAGTACGAATGTATTCAAGACTTGACATACGTGGAAGTACGAATCACATTTGTACTCCGTATTTTTTATTTGAAAAAAAAAAATGTTCATATAACTTTACTGCAAAATCAATTTTTTTTCAAAAAATGAATTCTAGTTAATAAAAAAAAAAAAAAAAAAAAATCAAAAAAAAATCAAAAGAAAAATTCAAAAAAAAAAATTCAAAAAAAAAATTCAAAAAAAAAAATTCAAAAAAAAAAATTCAAAAAAAAAAAATTTTAAAAAAATTTAGGAAACAATTAATTTTTTTGGAAAAATTCACTCTGTACTTCATACATTCGATGGAGGACGGAATACATTTGGACTCCGTACTACGGTCTCCCGGAGTACGGAATACACTTGGACTCCGTACTCCCGGTCTCCCGGAGTACGGAATACATTTGGACTCCGTACTCCGGTCTCCTGGAGTACGGAATACATTTGGACTCCGTACTCCCGGTCTCCCGGAGTACGGAATACATTTGGACTCCGTACTCCCAGTCTCCCGGAGTACGGAATACATTTGGACTCCGTACTCCCGGTCTCCCGGAGTACGGAATACATTTGTACTCCGTACTCCCGTACTCCTGGAGTACAAATTTGCCCATCACTGATTTATACTTTTCAAAACTCGTGAGGAATATAGATCACTATGCTTATTGGATGAAGAAATCTTTGAAGATAGATTCTCATACTCATTGGTTGCTGTGAAATTTTTTCGAACATATCGATAATGATTGGTTGCTGTAGAGAATAAGTCAATGGAGATCATAGGAAAATTTTCACGCTGATTAGCCCCCCGCCCACATTAACATTTGATGAAATGGTAAAATCGTAGAGTGGGGAGAATAGTATAAGGGATTAGGATTTCGAGCGTCTTGCATCATTCGTTACAACAATGGAGTACGTGGTAGATGTACAAGGTTTTAAAAGCTACGGGAACTCATTGATAGTGAGAGAGCTTGCAGTGCTAGCCCTCGAAGAAGAGTCTACGCCTGCGGTTTGTCTCTTCGAAGCGCCGCAACCCTGGACTTTGATCGCCGATAATTTCAAAAGCATAAATCGGTAACTTGCCCAGAATTATCACGGAATTTCGTAGAGCGGCGGCGATATATCGTACGAGGACCTGAATGCAACTCTCACCATGTTGTTACAAGATGCTCATACTGTATACATAAAGGGATCGGAGAAGACGGAATGGCTTCGTCCGCATATTCCATTGGCCGTGAATATCGAAGACCTGGATTGTCCTTCGCTCGATATATTGGGCGAAAAAACCACCGGCACATGTAACAATCATCCGCATATGAGATCAACATCGCACTGCGCCTGATTCAATGTACGCGTAATGAAAACATGGAACCTCAACACATATAACCCAGCAATAGCGGCAACAGCAGGAGCAGCAGGGAGAACACCACCACCGCGAGCGCCACGACCCTCATTTATCTATCCCTATGGCGATGAAACTGTGGAAATACCTGCAGTGAACTTACTACTAAGTGAAATTTTTTTTTGTTCTCGAACTTAAATCAACGTAAACAAAGAAAAAAAAGAGTGATTGCTATAATAATAAAAGCCAAACAAATTGTATTTAATATGTTTTGATTCATTTATTTTATAAACCTTCATACATTTCTTTTATTCCATAATACTAGGTGTTGGAATTAATTCGTAGCGTTTTTTTGCGAAGTTTCGTCATTTATTATGAGAGTATCATAACAGTACCTTTATTCAAAGTATTGTCCATCGTTATCCACTACTTCCTGCCATCTTTCTGGTAGAGCTCGGATACCGCGTTGAAAAATTTCTTTTTCTTTAGATTCGATGAATGAACCAATCCAATTTTTGGCCATTTCGTAGTTTTCGGAGTGCTGCTCTGACAAGCTATGCGTCATGTATCGGAACAAATGGTAATCGGATGGAGCAATGTCCGGTGAATATGGCGGGTGCGGCAGAACTTCCCATTTCAGCGTTTCCAAATAAGTTTTTACGACTTTGGAAACATGAGGTCTTGCATTGTCATGAAGCAAAATTACTTTGTCGAGACGATCTTTATATTGCGGCCACTTTTCGTGCAATGCTCTGTCCAAACGCATCGATTGTCGTCTGTATACGTCACCAGTGATGGTTTCGCCCGGTTAGAGCACCTCATAATAAATAACGCCCAGTTGATCCCACCAAATGCAAAGTAAGATCTTTTTTCCATGAATATTCTGTCTGGGAGATGCAAACCACTTTTTGCATGTTTTCTCAACGAGAGCATGTTCACCGTATACCTCCACTAAAATACGATGACTTTCTGCGGCACTTTTCTTCATGTTAAAGTAATGAAGTAACACTCCCCGCAAAAACGATTTTTCAGGCACAAACATCGACATGTTTGATACTGCACAACAAATGCTACGAACACAATAACGAAATGTCATATACTGGTAAAGATGCGCTATGTCAGTAGCTTCCAGGAGAATATTTACTTTTGTATGTGCGACTATGAATAGTTGGCTAACGCCATCTTTAGTAAAACGCTACGAATTAATTCCAACACCTAATAATTAGATGTCCTCGGCTTTTAGCAGGGTTACGGAGCTTGACGTTCGAGAGGTACGATTTCCACCAGACCTTCCGCTGTTTCACGATCGTTGTCTTGGTTTTTCATCGGATAAGCTTTGTAATCGATTCATTCGATCGTTCATATCCGTAATAAGCGGAGAATTATGCAACGTTGGAACTTCAGCTGTTTCATCGACGTTGCGTTGGTTTTTCAAATTTTTATTAAATTTCGCCTCGAGGACGTGAATCATCGTTGTACAATCATCCGTTTGCTTTCGTACGGATGATATGGTATTATGAATAAGCTGCACTTCTTTCCGAACAATATCTCTCATTATTTTCATCGAAACAGCATCATTTTCTTGTATGGGATCAGCAAGATTGCATAATATTTTATTATCCATATCAAATTGTCCATCTATGGTTATTCTAAAGCCATCGCCCGGAGGACCGCGGCTTCCTGAGGATCCATCCTTTCGCGATAATGAGCGACCAAACACGTCAACGCTGATGGTTGAAATGATTATAATGAGCACATTCTGTATGAATATATTATTCGTGCTTTGCACTGGGAATTATTCTATTGCGTCTTACACTGTAAAAGAGAAAGGAATTTTCTTAAGAATATTGAAATAAAACAAACATTCTAACGTACATTGAGACAGAACTTTTTGTTTAACCGCGTTTACACATCTACGCGGACGTTCTCTACCTGGCGCGGCCGGGGTCGACGGCTGCCAGGGCTCAAAGGGGTTTTATTTGATCTTTAATTTAATTTGTTGGGCGCCAGCCAGTCACACATCCACTGACAATTTATGAATTTTAATTATTTTCCCAAGCATAAGACAAAGGAGATTCAGGGGGATCCGATTGGACGACCCGTTGTTGATTGCGGCGAGCGGAAAGATACGACAATAGCAAGCACAAGGAACTACAAGAAATTCAAAGTACTTACAGTTTCGTCAATCAAGATTTATTTCCTCCACGCTGCGTTGACCAAGGATATATTTGACAATTCCCTCCTTCTTATATCTTCGACAATTCCTTCCTTCTTATATATTTGACAATTCCTTGACAACACGATGATCGTCGGGTACGGCAAGACGTGCCTGACAATAATCCGCTCGACTTCGACAAGACGAGGCGATACGGATTGCGCAACGGTTACAAGTTATGTCCTTAATTAATCTAGTGCTCTTATCGAGAGTCGGACGCTAAGTGACGATCTTTGCGGGCCCGGGCCCGTCGATCGATCGCGTTAGGGGGGAGATTTTGACAAAGATGGCGGCGCACACACACGAGTGGCTTAGCCATAGTCTCATGTGTGTGAGATCGACTGACGCGACATGTCGAAAATATATTGAATAAATCCATCCTGTTACACTCTCCCCTTTCGAATTTTGACATATAGCGAAGGAGATTCGATGGTTGACGATTCGAGTCGTGTTGAGAAGGCGGGCGGTTTACAATGAGTACGGTTATTACCTGGTATCCTTGAATTCACTGTGCAGTTCCGTGTACATTGCTCCTGAATGGAAGAAACAGGTTAGTCATGAAATTTCCGCTCGCCAGGACCGTGGTGGCTAAGGTTGACGCTCGGTGGAGTTTTGTTCGGTATACGCGATTACGAGAGTGTTATAGAGGGAAGAAATAAAATGATCGAGTCGATATCGAGTTATTTAGGGCGCCAATATCTATTTATATTTGACGATATTCATGTATTTATGATAATAGGAACAAATAACAAAATTTTATATGCCATAAACTAAAAATACTGGTTTTGCTCAGCTGGACCTTGCTGGCATTTTTGTCGGCACTATGTTAACGGAACAATATTGGTCCATAGATCGCAAAGGTGATTGTCAATAGGCTGAGTTGTCCAACGGAGAGTTACAGCTTGGAAGATGGCTGTGGGATTCCTCTTCCTTGACGATTGACTCCCAGTGGTTTCCAGTGGTTGGAGATCAGCCTATTTGCTCATTTTTTTGTATTTTGATGGGACGAGAGTGGTTACTTCGTCACCGTGTTTATTTCTGGACGCGCTCCCATAATCTCGTCGAGTGGGTTTTTAACGAGAGGAGCGTATAAAGCGCGGGCCGCTCGCTCCCGTTTTTCTTCTGACAATTTTCGCGCACTTCCGGCCTTCGGGTTTGCTGGCCGATTGTCGGCAAAAGCATTTTCCCTGATGAGGAATTTGCGAATATTGTTCGGTGCATCCGACGGTGCGTCAAATTTCGCTTTGACTTTCCTCTTCAATACCTCCGCTCTTTCATTGACAAAATAGCGGTGGTCGTTTGGGATGATCCACGTTGGCCAAGTTGCGTAGTTCAGGCGAAGCCAGTCGCTGATGCCCTCGAATCGGATGTTGCAATCTGGGCATTCGGGGCAAAACAAAGATAAGTCTCGCCCGCGGCCCGGGCAGCGATTTAGCATCCTTTCGTGCTCGACTCCATGTGGGTAGATGCAATCTACCGTGTCGAATCCGTCTGCTCCACATATTTGACAGGAGCCCGGTCGGTACGGTAGCCCGCAGTCCTTGAAGACGTGCTCCGAGGAACGGCAATTGACACATCCGGCAACGTGCGGTTTTCCGGCGTGAGAGACGTAGGTCTGGGTTCCTCTGCCAATTTCGGTCGCCTCCAGGCGGTTGACTAGGATTTCAGCCCTCTTCACTATAAGTTGCTTTAGCGTCTGCTGGTTTATGAGACGGCAGTCAGTCAAATAGGTTGACGGTCCAGTGGTGTCGACAAGACCTACTTCCTGCAACAATTCGTCGAAAGTCGGAACGTTGAAAGGCAGAGGATCTACCTTGACCGATGGAGCTATTTCCGCAGTCGGATTGTCGTAAGATTTGAGTGGCCTTCCTCGAGTAGCTGACGGTTTCAAGGAGTGGTTTGGAGCGGGGATTCTTTTTCTCAGCATATTTTCTTGGTGTATACTCGCTGGAGTCAGTATTTTCGTGGTTTTCAGTCGCAATTTCGGAGGTTCGCGGTTACGAATTTCTTTGATTAGCTTCGCAGCCTCCGATACCGTGGGCTGGTTGTGGCGAGCTTTACGGGCTATGGTGGCTCGTGGAACTAACCCGAAGTTCATTTCGACGCGTTGAACTGATTCGTCGGGCATTGACAATGTCGCCATGGCTTGATCCAGCCCTTGGTTTGACAATGGGGTTTCGCTGCCTTCAGCGATCGATGTTTCACTGCTCCGGGCTCCTTCCAAGGATTCCATGAGTGTCATTACTCTGGCTGCGGCCTCCTTTTGAGCTTGACTGGCTTGCTCTAACATCGATGCCAGTTCCTCCGAGTTGTAATATCGCTCGTCGTCGCTCATGGTGAAGTCGTCGTGCAGTCGTTGTCTTCGGTGTCGAAAGTTCTATCACGCAGACTACGCCTAGGGATTCTGAGATCCGTTACATAATATACGCCAAGAGGTTTGTCAGACATGTCTGCTAATTCGACTACCATGGGGTTGTGAACTTTTTTCACCTCAGCTGGCCCTAGAAACCGGTGACCAAGTTTTGCGGCATAACCCTGCGCTTTGTTGCTTAGCTTTTTATTGGGATAGTAAAATTCGATTCCCTCCTTTATTTCAACCGTAGAAGTCCTATCGGCGTTCAATTTTGCGAGGCGCTTTTCGAAATACTTCCTCAAGTTTTGTTCGATTTTATGGCGGAATTCGTCAATCTGATTTAGTCGTTTAACCCAATACCCTACTGCGTCGTCGGTGTCTGTAATAGTAGTCTGTGTATGGTCAGGTTTTGGGATATGTCTTGCGGTTGCCTCACGACCGTGATTCAAATAGAATGGCGAGATTCTACTACCTGAGTGCACGACGGTATTATAGGTAAATTAAATCTTGGACAAGTTTACGTCCCATTTATCGTGTTTTTCGCCAATGAACGCTGCGATCATTGGCTTGATGGTCCTATTAACGCGCTCGACCGGGTTAGCCTGTGGATGAGCTATTGCGGTGGTTAAATGTTCAACCCCCCTTGCTAAAAGAAAGGTTTTGACATCCTTATTAACGTACTCTAACGCGTTGTCAGTAATTATTGGTCTTGGAGATCCCCAACGGTCGAATAACGTATCTAGTACTTTGACGACAGTCCTGCCTAACCGATTTCGTACGGGGAATAGCTCGATATATTTAGTGTAAAGATCTTGTACTACGATGATGCAGGTAATACCCTTTTTTGTCCGTGTTTGAGACACAACCGTATCAATTGACAACTGAGCCCACGGTTGTTGTACTGGCCGGGTCATTAATGGTCCCTTAATGGGGTTTTGATTAAACTTGACTCTAAGGCAAATCTCGCAGTCTTCAACATATGACTTTATGTCTTGGGACATTTCGGGCCAGTAATAATTCTGTCTCACTCTGTCAATGGTCTTGTCTTTTCCCAAATGTCCCGCTTCGGGAATATCGTGATTCTCGCGAAGTATTGTCAAAACGTCGTCGGGCTTGATTACTTTTTTTCACGGATTTTCATCATCGATGAGGGCTTTTTCGTAGTCAGTTCTATGATAGAAGAGATCGTTATTGTCTATTTTCCATTCGGGAAATCTGTCTGGTTGGTTTTGCACGAGTTTATATTTCGATTCATACCAGTCTTGGTCCCGAATAGATTTGAGTTGCGGCCGGTTACGGACAGTTTCTTCAACTATCTGTTCCCAGCCAAGAGGGTCTTCGTCGGCATCAAACATTCTAGAGAGTGCGTCTGGGGCCTCGTTTGTAGTGCCACGCCTGTGTTCAACAGTAATTTCGTGTTGGTACAAATACATGGCCCATCTGGCTAAACGACCGGTAGGATCGGTGACAATTTTGGATGGCATACCCTCCAGATAACAGCGGAGTTTCTCGACAGACCAGACAACGGCGAGGCACTCTTTTTCTGTGGTCGTATAGTGTAGCTCGGCGCCCCTCAAAGTTCGACTTAGAACCTCAACGAGATTCTCTTTTTTCGACTCTTGATCGAGCTGCACGAGGATTGCGCCTAAACCAAAGTCGCTGGCATCGGTGTATAAGGCAAAAGGTTGTCCGGATATTGGTACGTACAGTCGAGGGACTTCCATTAAAGCCTTTTTGACCTCGTCGAATGCCTTTTGCTCGACTTCGGTCCAGTTCCATGGAACTTTAACACTGGTGAGCTTGTTTAGCGGCCCCTGTATTCTAGCAATATTTTTCAGATGTCGATGGTACCAATTGGATAGGCCGTTGAATTGACTAAGTTGAGTTCGGTCCTTAGGGACAGGGAAATCGAGGATTGGTTGTATTTTCTCGGGATTTGGCCTCATACCGTCTTCGTCAACGATGTAACCTAAGAACTTCACTTCTTCACAAGCGAAGCTGCTTTTCTCGCGATTGATGATTAATTTCGCTTCGCGCAAAACTTCGCAAATTAATGACAAAATAGAAATATGTTCGTCAAGATCTTCACTGACTACGATCCAGTCGTCTAAGTACGTGAAAACTTGGTCAACCTATTTGTTCGGCAGGCTTCGCTGATGGATTAAGTCAGCGAATCGCCTTTTGAGAACGTCCATCAGCCGTTGGAAGGTCGACGGTGCTCCCGTAAGGCCATACGGCATCCTCAGCCATTCTAGTTGACCTAGGCCTTCTACAACAAATGCTGTGTACTGACGACTTTGCGGTTGCATGGGAATCTGGTGAAAGGCTTCACTCATGTCAAGGGTTGAAATGATTTTCGCATGATGGAGTTGCGACAAGATAGACCTCATGTTATGTAGTGGGTATGCGGGCTTTTTGGTCTGGCGATGGAGGGGTTTGTAATTGATGCAAAATCGTAACCCTCCGTTCGCCTTTGGAGCTACAACAGGCGAGCAAGCCCATTTGCTGTTACTCCAGGTGACGTACCCCTTTTTCAACAACCGATCTACCTCTTCTTTGATGAATTCACGGACTACTTCGCTTCTCCGATAAGGCTTTTGCCTGTGTGGGGTTGGGTCATCCAGTTCGATGACGTGTTCGATAAGGTCAGTCTTGCCCGTGAATTCTCTACCAAATTTCTGGAATTCTTCGTCAAGAAAGGCTTGTAATCTACCTGCTTGTTCGTCGGTGAGGACACGAAGCTCCGAGGGCAGTAAAACCGTATGGGACAAGGGGTAGTTATGGCGGCTTCCCGGTAGAGTCGACGTTCGTGCGAATTGATCGACTGTAACTTTGAACGATATCCAGAAGTCCATGCCGAGGATAAGATCACCCGACAAGCCTGGTAGGACACTAAACCATTGCGGCCCGTAAACGTCGCCGATGTCAATTGCGAAGCCCGTGCCCCCTTGGGTTTTGACAATTGACTGATCACCTAACCTAACGCCTTTCTTTGACGAACTGTCGGGTTTTAAATCGTTAAATTGATAGCGTTTTATTCGCTCATAGGTGGGAACGCTCAAAAAGGATCGGTCACTTCCACTGTCGATAATTCCCCTAATCTTTTCACCAAAGAAGGAGATTTCGACAGGGATGCGCACTGCGTGTTTAGGCTCTTGTACTCTATCATTACCGCTATAGATACGGCGTTGAGTCAGCCAATGTATCGCGTGGTGTGGTAGGAGCAATGGTTTCCACGTTCGGTATGAAACACGTTCGTCGCTTGGTGCAGTATGTTCGTCACTGGTTGACGCGTCGCTTAGAGTTTCGTCGACCATAGTTAGTAAAGCCGTTTGTAAGTTAGTGAGATTACTTCCATCGCCGGCGACGTCATGGCTATTTTCTGCAGCTAGTTCATCGACCTCGTCGTCCGTTACGTCATAGTCACTGTCGTTAAGAGTAAGAATATTCAACTGGGCACTGGTCCCTGCTGTTGAACTGAACTGACAATTGATTTCGTTCGTTTTGTCAAGGTCTTTAGTTTGTCTGATTTTAACCGAATCGATTGGCATCTTGGTCTCGTCGGTTTGTACGCTCGCCTCACTGGTGGCCCTCCGTTCAGTAACCTGAGGTTGGATTACTGTGGGCTTTTGGCGTTTCCCTGGTTCGTGGGACACACGTTCGCCCTATGACCTATTTGACGGCATTTCAGACAAACTAATTGACGCTCATTGTTGCAATACCACCCAGTATGACCGGTCTGACCGCAATTTTGACAAAATAATTTACTCGGGTCCAAGGGTGGTCTGCCCGATCTGTTCGATGAGCTGGACGCCTCTTCACTGTCCGAATTAGGACTTGATTGTCGGTCCTTATGTGTATGGTCAAACCGTTGTAAATTTTTGTCAAGTCGTTGTCTAGTCAATGACTTCGTATTCTTGCCTGAATTTGCCATAGGTTTAGTTTGGACGATATTAAGGTCAGTCGGCTGTTCGTTGTCGTCTGAATCTTCTTCCGTTCCGTCTGAATCGTTACCGTCACTTTCGACGTCTGAGGGTTCGTGTAGCTGTCTCAGTTCAGTCGTCCTTTGGAATTTAGGTCGCGTTTTATTGGCTTCGAACTGTTTGCACAGGTACGTCCTCTGGTTACCCCAACGGAGAAATTCGTTATAATTTCTATGACCTTCGTACCTTACTTGGGTCATTAAACGTGGCGTGAATTTTAACAGGATTTGACGTTGTTGCTCTTTGAATGGAGGTGGTCGTTCCATACGCTCAAAAATGAGCCTGGCTCGAGTCGCGAGCTCGGCGAGCGTTTCACTGCGATCCACCTTTAATTCGCGAACTTCCCAAAGAAGGTCCGTATCGTCTCTCTTTACTCCCCACTCATAACGAAAATCGCGGACGAAGTCTTTCCATTTTCGCCAAGATTTCTTATTCACTAGACACCAGCTACGGTGAACGCCGTCGAACACCTGTGACAAGCATGGTACGAAAGAGTCTCTTCGAATTCCGCTCATGGCCATGAGATCCTTCAGATCTACTAAGAATTGCTCTGGATCTTTCTCAGTTTTCGGGAAAGAGATAGTCCACCCATTGACGATCTGACCGATTTTCGTCTGTGGAACCTCGCGATGGCCTGGCTGTGGCGGCGCGCGGTCGACAACATTACGCGAATAGTCCGGTAACTCGTCGTCACTCGTGTCACTTGTTCCCTAGGAAAAGCTATCACGTGATGGTGGAAGTGACGTTCTCTCCCTGCCTGGGTTATGACGCGGTAGAACCGTATAATCATTATGATGGGTTTCTACCGAAGCTCTACTGTGATCGTTAGATGTATTGAGAACCTGTCTGAACTGTTCTTCTGTCAAAACATACTGTACTGTGCTTGAAGTAATGCAGTGCGTGCGGAATTGATGGGCCTGGTTTCTACGCGGTGCGGTGTTATCAACGTTTCTGGACGGATTTTGAGTCACGGCGTCGTTTGTCAGTTCTGTCCCGTACACGGCCCCAAAGTGTACTTGTCGTACTTCCCCCTCGGTGTAATCTAAGTTTCTGTTATTTGAATTATCTACGATCAGTCGAGGTGGGTCAGGGTCGTCATGATGTCTTGTCTCACGACGTTGTCGTTCGCGGTGTCTCTCGATGATCGCTAAAGACTCGTCGGAACGAAGCGACGTTTCGCGACCAAAATCCGAATGCGATAAATCCGCTCCCCTTTCAAGCGGTTGATTAACATTGGTTTCCGGGATGCCTACGGTTGGGTCAGTTCTCTTGGTTTGCATTGAAAGCAGGAAAAATAATTCGGTCATTCGCGCTGTCATGTCATTAAGCTGATCTTGTATTTTATCAACGTGAGGATCATGCACCCGGAATTGACTATCATTTAATGGGCCAATAAAATCGCCTAACTTGCCGGGTCGAATCGAGGTTGGCGTTCTTTTCCCCCTGCCTCGGCCCAACGGTGCATTCGAGGACGGAATTGAAAATGATGGCGAGATGCTTGGTCGCCCGGAACTCGTCGTTGCTCCCGCACTCGCGTTATTTTCCCCAGCGGTGTTAAGGGTTGTATTTCCGTCATCTGTCCGGTTTATATTTTCGGGGTCAGTAATTAGACTCGTATCGTCCTTTGCGGGTTTGTCGAACAGCAATTAATTGATGGTCGGGTAATCCGAGAATTTAATGATATATCGCTGAATTGCTTGACAGATAATGATATAACAAAATCGACGGTAACAAAGTAAATTCAAAGTAAATAATAATAAAGTAGATTTAAAATAAATAATAGAGTAGATTCAAAATAAATAATAACTGAGTAGACTCAATCTAGTATCGGATAGGTGGTCAATTCAGCGGCTTGTCCCAACTCGATTCCCAGTGAGACCAAAATCTCCTCAACGTTCAAATAATTTCAGGCTCAATCAAATCAATGGATAGCCAAATCAAGTCAATGAATAGATAAATTAATTTCCAATAATTATATAATAAATGAACGAATAAATTCTAATGGATAAATAATAAATCAATAGATAAATTCTAATTAATTAATTAAATTATTTAACGACGACAAGTTTTAACAAATAGTTATGTAACCAGATATATTGTTTGGTCTGTTTCACCGTCAGATTTCTAATTCTCAATTTTTAAACGAAAATATCTCCTTATTTGTTCAGTTTGTTGGGGCTGAAGCAAGGTTCAGTTCACAAGAAATTTGTATTTTCGAATGAAATCACTTAAATTGTTTGAATAAATTTGACGTTAAATTCTCGATTGCAACTTTCGATTTGTTTATACGTTTAATGGCCGATTACAAAACGAGGTGTAATCGTGACAAAATAATAGATTTAAATTTTATTTAATTAACTGTAGGTTATTTCTGCCGTTGATAATAACGCGCGGTTTATGCACTGTGCGTTAGACAGTATAATTCGATTTTTTTTTTCACAATGGAAGGGTTCAACCATGACAAAATAATAAATTAATAAACCATGACAGAATGAATAAAAGATAATTGTCATAAGTTCTCTTATATATCTTCGGATTGTTTCCGAGAAACCGGAATAAGATTCAAGTTCCTCGAATTATCCAACGATTAAATTCGTTAACCAAATTCTTGAAACATCATTAAGCAACAGGAGCGAGATCCGAGTTGCTCAACTCTATTATGTTTGTTTTCAATTTCTATTGAATCCCTAAATTCCGTCGAATTAGCAGACAAATCCAACCGTCGTCAATATTCGTATTATCGACGGTACATCAGGAATAAAGTTGTAGAATTTTCTACTCAACGATATAATATTAATAGGAATGAAGCGTGAAATATTATAGCGTTCTACAAGCAGCGTTAAGCATTACAGTGTTCTTATAAGCAAGCGATACAATGAGAGCGAAGCACAAGGTCTCCGCTGTTTACGTTCGGGCTCGCGCTGGCCCTTTGTCCGCGCTCACGGTCGCCGAGCGATACGCACGAATAGACAAGTTAATATGTTCGAGATTCTCAATGCGGAATAATATTCATTCGTTTCAATAATCTTTTCTAACGCCTTCGATGATTTTGACAATTTTGTCAATTCTTTTCACAGAGTTTTAACAAAGTAGTTTTTACTATAATCTTCACGGAATTTCGCTAACTGATTTGACTTTTTCTCAATAATTTTAATAATTTCTAATAAATTCAATAAATTCAATAATTATTTGGTTTACGATAGATTCCGTAATTTTCAAAAGTTGTAATAATTTCCATTATTATCCCTACTCATCCGACGAAATTAACAATGAATTTAGGTAATCAGTTCATTCAATTAATTCAGACAATTAATTCATTCAGTCAATTTAGCCAATTAAATTTGACAAAAAATATTCCAACTTGCCCCACGTTGGGCGCCAATTGAGACAGAACTTTTTGTTTAACCGCGTTTATACATCTACGCGGACGTTCTTCACCTGGCGCGGCCGGGGTCGACGACAGCCAGGGCTCAAAGGGGTTTCATTTAATCTTTAATTTAATTTGTTGGGCGCCAGCCAGTCACACATCCACTGACAATTTATGAATTTTAATTATTTTCCCGAGCATAAGACAAAGGAGATTCAGGGGGATCCGATTGGACGACCCGTTGTTGATCGCGGCGAGCAGAAAGATACGACAATAGTAAGCACAAGGAACCACAAGAAATTCAAAGTACTTACAGTTTCATCAATCAAGATTTATTTCCTCCACGCTGCGTTGACCAATGATATATTTGACAATTCCCTCCTTCTTATATCTTCGACAATTCCTTCCTTCTTATATATTTGACAATTCCTTGACAACACGATGATCGTCCGGTACGGCAAGACGTGCCTGTTAATAATCCGCTCAACTTCGACGAAACGAGGCGGTACGGATTGCGCAACGGTTACAAGTTATGTCCTTAATTAATCTAGTGCTCTTATCGAGAGTCGGACGCTAAGTGACGATACTGCGGGCCCGGGCCCGTCGACCGATCGCGTTAGGGGGGAGATTTTGACAAAGATGGCGGCGCATACACACGAGTGGCTTGGCCATAGTCTCATGTGTGTGAGATCGACTGACGCGACATGTCGAAAATATATTGAATAAATCCATCCTGTTACAACATTTTTTCTTTCTTTCATTTATTTTATGAAAAAAATTAATTTTCCATACATTATTATTATTATTAATTAATTTTATTTTAAAAAAAATCCATTTTTATGAATCATTATCTGGATTAAGCATAAATTCCGACGGCAGCGGAGGCTTATGCGTTATTGATTTGCCGAAAATGTTGCGAAGAAGCACAGCTTTACATAATGATGAGCCTTGCCGGCGAGCGCTTTTTTTTCGCTTTATTCGATGAATTGCCGTGTTCAGAGTCTTCAGTCCTAAAATAGGGGGCGAGGGGGTTTTCTCTTTTCCTGGTGTAAGAGGGTCGTCGCTCGACGAGCACACCTCATCTTGTACCGTGTTAGACATGCTTGGTGCAGTGGGGGTGGCGGTGATGGGGGTGACCGTTTTCATGACCAGCTGAGGATTTTCCGGATCATACCCTGTTGATAGCGGAATCTGTAAAAGAAAAAAAAGCACACATTCGTATTAAAATAAGATTATTTTTCTTCAATTACTTTTAATACATTTAAACAAAAAATACATACCAATAACGCTCGTCGTCGAACGTCGAACGGTGGTAAAGGAAGACTTATAATCTTCCTCTGGAAACGAGCATCTTTTTCATGTTGACTGAAGCCACAATAGCACTTATTATAAATGCTTTCGATCATCGATAACAAATTGGAAAAGAATAAGTTTATTAATAATGAATATTTTTTTAAAATTCATATGTAACTGAATAGATTTTTTTTTTACCTTCACACGTGGCTCCATGTTTCGTTGACGCCTGATGTTGTTTGTCAAACTGCTCGTAAGCTTTTGAACGACAACTCGAAAAAGGGAACTAGAATATCTTCAGGAATGGAGATTAGAATTGAGAGAATTGGAGGACTTACCAATAAGATGAATGACCTAACCCCCACCCTCTCCATAACAGAAGTGTAGGATTATGGTCTTTCACATGTTTATCATAAAAAATAAAAAAAACCTATGCATTCATCTAGTAGATGGAGAATTTGTGAATTCGTGGTGTCGAATCTCACGCATATAGAGCAAAGGACATGCGAGCGAGGACGCGACATTGCGCGTGGTTGAAGCACGCTTCTCAATCTTAGGCCTACACTGCTCATAAACAAGAAAATATATGACCAGGCGTGACTGAACTGGTCGGTCTGACTCTATGCCCCCGCCGGTGGGCTTATGTGAATCCTTTGTGTTAAAAAGGAGACTCTTTCACCGAGTTAGCAAGGCGCCCCGCAAAACACTTGAGTCAAATGAACAAACCAAGCCCCGCTGCTCATAAACAAGAAAATATATGACCCGACGTGACCGAACTCGTCGGCTTGACCCTACGCCACCCGGTGAGGCTCATGTGCACCCTTTGTGTTTGAAAGGAAACCCTTTCATTGAGCTAGCGAGGCGCCCCTCAAAACACTTGAGTCAAATATACAAACCTCTCTGTAATAGCTTATGACTATGGTGTCAAGTCTAATACATATGATGAAATAGGACACGCGAGCAGGACTGTGTTATTGGTTGCATACAAAGCACGTTTCTCAATTTTGAGTCCCCCTGAGCCTGCTACTCCGAGTAACTCGCACGAAATATACATTATAAATCAACGGAGGAAAGAATGACTATAAAAATAATATTCAACATTATTATTCATACTGTTAGTGAATAATCCTTTTGCCCACCCCATATCATAATAAAAGATTATACAATATAAATTGTGACGTGGCGGTCACCATTTTTTCCCCGGCCCGGCTCGAAGGCCGCCACTCACCACACCGAGACGGATATTATAACACAGTAGCTACGATCTACTACTACCGTATATCTGCGCACTACTATTAATCAACTTCATCATTATCAATTTTCCCTCACCCAACCGACCGTTCCTCATACCCCTAAACCCGAATTTACACTCGTCACCGATAACCGAACCATCCAGAGCAACAATATCGTCACCCGTCTCCATGGCAACGCATCACCGCAGCGACTCAACCCCCACCAGCCGAACAGCTGACATAATCGTCGCGCAACGGGGCCCGCAGATTATCGATTACCGCACGCGAGGCGGCACCCGACGGCTCGATGACTGTAATTATCGACCTATCGACCGGGGACTAGCGCCACTCAACCGCAGCAATCACCACGATTATCGATCGGGACTAGTGCAAGCTAAAGTCACTAGAAGCGCACCGGTGAGCCTACATGAGAACGAATTTGGACAACCACGAGCAACGGCCAATCAGAAGCCACTATTCCCACGATTTTCCCCAGTATTCCTCCAATCCCGCGACGAAATAGAACACCCATCCCTCTCACCCAATCCCTCCTCGTAATTCCCCCAGTATTCCACCAAACCATCAACAAGCTGAGTCTCCACCTCAGACACTCGTGCATCCCGCAAACCACCAGCGCTCGACAAATCAGAAGCAGCAGCGGGAGGCCCTGCCATCGGGATCCGCCAATGACACCGCCTCTTCGACACCAATCACCATCGATCTCACGATCGATGAAGAAGACGAAGACGACGGCCATTTTTCCTCACTTCGAGCCGAGCGTTGACTGCGTAGAGTGTGTGGAGAGTGACTGAGCGATTTCAAGCAACCCATACGTATAATTATTTCATGATCCCTTCGTCTGGCATCGACCATCATCACCGTTGTACGCGAATTAGTGCCGTTGACAACTCCATTGTAACCGTCTTACCCGAAGGGCGAGATCCCGGCGTTAACGACCGTCATCGCGAGGTTTGAGTAGCAGAGGCCACGGTCGCTATTACGACAGCGGTTAGTCGAGTACAATTGTACGAGTGAGTAGCCATTAAATTTTCCATCCCTCCTATGCCCTCGATTATTCCCAATTGCCCCAGAAAAATTGCGTAATTATTATCTTCTCTTTTTTTTTGTATACCGGCATTTATTAGTAATAAGCGAAACGCCACGTGTGAGCGCTCGCCATTTTGCACCGGCGTGCGTGCCGTTGACTGTCATATAAATTTCGATCGCCGTCGTCTTTTCTTCGTTTGCGCGAGTGAGCGGCGGTGATAACTTAATCGTTAGTTAATAGAATCGCGTTTATAAAATTATTACTGTAGAGTAAGAGCGTTTTCATTCGCGGATTCGTTTTCTTTCTTTATTTTTCTTGTGTGTTGAGGTCTTACCGATAAGAGCCGACGTCCAGTGTTCCCACCCCTCCTGATCCGTCCATGTTCGCCACCGGTTAGCCGAGTTCTATATTTCTTGTTCGAGTCATTCTTCTTGAAAATTCTCGATGGTTTGCGTTTTCCGAATAATTGACTGCGGTGTCACTGCCGATAAAGTGACTGACGCCCACTAAAAATAGCTTCAGTAAATCGTAGTTCTTTCTTTTTTTTGTATTTCCATTTTTTGTTATTATTCAAGAATAATTGCAACCGGCCAGCTGTCCCGTCTATACCTTACTCCCCCTCTTTTTCCTTCCTAGTAGTCCTCCCGCCTAGTAGCCCAGCAAGGGCCGATCGTACGGCGCCGTTTATTCTTTTTTTTTGCGTCATCACATTATTTCATTCTAAGCGCGTCTGAAATCTTTTCTTTAGTTCCGATTTTTTTTTGTGAGAACCCTCGCCCATAGGGCTGACTTCGCGTCATTTATTTTATTTATTCATTTTCTTTTATTTCACTCACGTTTAATTTTATTTTATTTTCGATTATTTCCTTGGAGTTTAGTGAGAACCCTCGATTTTCGGAGACCGACTTCGCGTGATTTCTTTCTTTTTGCGTTACTATGTTATTTGATTTTATTTCATTCTTTCTTCGTTTGAGATTCTCTTGCGAGAACCCTCGATTGCAGAGCTGATTTGACGCTGCGTATTATTTTTCTTCTCTTTTACACTACTACGTTATTTTTTTATTTTTATTTTTCTTTCATTTGAGATTTTCTTGCGAGAACCCTCAAGTACAGGGCTGGCGTTGCGCTATTTATTCTTTTGTTCCTTTCACACGGGTACTGTATTTTTCTTTTACTCTCTTTTTTGCGTTTATTATTTTTTCTCTTATTTCATCACTCTGAATCTTTATTACAATTCTTGAACTGATACCATCTGACTGAACCTCGGAGCGAGGTAGTCATCACTTCTGCGAAATCCACTCCTATTTATTAAATACTGATTTATTTTTCATTACTTGGTTTCTCTTCTTTTTTTTTCTTCCTTTTTTTGTCCCTTGTCAACTCCCCCCCCCCCCCCCCCCCCCCCCAAATAGTCGCAGATCACAACTGGCGCCCAACGTGGCGACTGGTAAATGAATTACTTCGGTTTATTCATTTTTTTTGTAAGTGCTCACCTCGACACATTTATTTATCATTTTTTTTATTTTTATCTATTACGATTACACTCTCGAAAGTTAGGAATTTAGTTCAGATTGGGACTCGCCGCCACTCACGCTACTTCCCGATTGGCAGCGGAGACTCCGGAAACTATTGCGTGTTATTTCAGGTCACTGTATAATTCATACTACTCTCTTGTACATTGTTATCACCTGTATTAATTGCTCGTCATATAACCGGTATTATTCACATGTCATATTACCGTTACCCCTTGATTACTGTATAACTTGTCTTTATCCACGTATTACACGCATCATTCCCCGTACGTGACAGCTCGAAATTCCTACGAGTTGCCCGTCGATTTACTCGCTTTTGCTCGACTACTACCCTTTCTCTCCTCCGTCCCCGGGACCGTACATCGCTCAAATGACTCGAATTTAGCGTATCTTATCCCGATACGGCTTTATTCCCGCGAAATCTTATCCCACGCGTTGGTCCACGCCAATTACGCACTTATTTCATTAATTAACAATACTGTCAGTCACGATGGATCCATCGGACGACACTATTCCCCCTCCCCCGTCAGTGGTTACAACCACCACCGCGGACGTTGCTTGCACCACAACGGTGACAACAACCACGACCATTACCACTCCCCAAGTACATACCGGAACTTCAAGTCCCCATCCCACTCACCCACCTCGGACTGATACTACCAACCGCGCCGCGTTAAATACCGCAATTCACACGATCAAACGACAATTGACCAGCCTACCCGACAGTAGAGAAATATTCCGCCTCTGCGATCATGCCGGGCTAAGCACGAGAAGGACTCTGGGAGACGTCATCAACCGCTATTGGCGGTACGAAATCCACCGACTTTATCCACGAATTAGTGTGGAATGGTTCCCTGACAAGGACGAGCGTCAGGACAAGACACCGTTTTGCCTCACGGCAGCACAGTTAGCGCCTGAATTCGATGACACGATTCGTAGTACGCGCTCGCGTTTAGCGACCGGAGATCCATTGCCCACCGGTCAATCCATCGGACCGTACCGGGACCCCCTTCCCATGGACGATCCCGACGAATCTTTATTTCCATCTGACACCTCACACATTTCACCAGCTGATCTTCCACCACTTCCTCAAATTCCTACTACGAATTGCGCCCCGCAATTCACACACCACTCCCGCGCCCAGTACCCCCTCCACGCATGTCCTACCTTCCTCCGACGACCCCCGTAACCCTACCCGCCCCTACCAGAATAGACAACGAGACATACCAGCTTCCCCCTCCACAACCACCTCGAGGTCGAAGTACAGGCGTGAGATTTCTCACCCGCCCGGAAACCACGACGCCGAGACCATCCACATCATACCCCTCCTCCTGCAGCTTCCGAGATACGACCGGTATCGACCATTTCCGCCGGTTTGGCCCCAAGTTTGAGGGCAAACGCGGCGAGGATGGCGAGGAGTTCCTCCTGAGATTGTACGAATACTGCGATAGCCGCGGGTACACCCAGGAGGAAGTCCTACGCGTACTGCCCGAGGCTTTCTCCCGCGAAGCTCTGATGTGGCATCGAGTGGAGAGAGACTCTTGGCGTAATTATGACGAATTCCTCTTCCGGTTCCGTGCACGGTTTGGCCACTGCGACCTTCAGGAGCGACTCCGACGAGAAGTGGAGGACTGCACCCAGGGTCCGGACGAGTCAATCGGTGAGTACCTCACCAAAATGAGGACATACTTCCGGCACCTTAGCCCTCCGTCGTCTCTCGAAGCGCAGCTAAACCTGTGCTATGACAACTTGCATCCCGACCTGGCCCTCCAGGTGCGACGCCACGAAATTACCGACTACGCAGACTTCACGTGGAAATGCCGGAGGATAGAAGCAATGCGGGAACGCGCTCGCAACTATCGTCGCCCACCATCAGCAGCAAGCTCCGTACACCCATGCGCTGCATCCGTGCCCCAACCTAAAACCTCTACCAAAAATACGGCTGCACTCAGTCAGGCCCCCAAACCTATCAACAATATCCCACCTTCCCGTAATCCCGCCACTGCCGTAGCAGGAATATCCTCTCCTGAAACGCCCCCGCCAGCCCCAAGACCCAATCCTCTCCCTCCGCAACGTACTTCTCTATCCCCACCCCCGTCGATGCCTCCAGACTTTTCTCCCAGAAGACTCCCAATTATCCGTTCCACCACGGTGCGCTGTTTTAACTGCAAGCAGCAGGGACATGTGTACTAGGCTGGGCCAAAAAAAACTTTTAATTTTTTTTTAGCTACCATGAAAATATGGTTCAAGATGACGAAAAAAAAATTCTGGAAAAGTTTGATCCCTTAATAGTAATATTAAGAGGTGGCGCATTGTGATTTTCGATTTCCCATTTAAATAACACAGGAAATTTTTTTTTTTTTATTTGGAATTTTACTGCACTCGAACGAATTTTTGTCCAGTGAATATCAAAGCATATTCTTGCAGGAAATGTAACGATCTTAAAAAAAGGTCTGAGATGATTTTTTGCTAAGTCGAATCCTTTAAAAGTTATTCAAGGTTAAAGTTCAACCTCAAATTATGAATGATTTATTTGTCAAATTTTCATATTCTATTAAGAACTAATGGTTCAAAAACATAAAATATTATATTATTTGCGAAGCTTCTCGCGTATTCTTACGTGAAACTATAAAATACTCACAAAATATCAATAATTCTAGAAAAAATTGATTTTTTTCTGTACGTAATTTTTTAACAATGTCGGAATTTTACTTCACCTGAGTAAAGACTTAAAAAACTAATCATTGCTAGTCAAAATAATAGATGCCCTGTTTACAATTGACTATTAGGTAATTCAAAATAATGAAAGCAGTATTTCAATAATTTTCCGATCGGGAAATCATAATACAGACTAATTATAATTAGTGAAAAAAGTACAAGATATACAATAAAAAATGTTATTCCAATCAGAATATTATTGAAATACTGCTTTTATTATTTTGAATTACCTAATACTCAATTGTAAACAGGGCATTTATTATTTTGACTCGGAATGATTAATTTTTTTAAGCCACAGGTGAAGTAAAATTCCGACATTTAAAAAAAATTTCGTACAGAAAAAAATCAATTTTTTCTAGAATCATCGATATTGTTGTGAGTATTTTATAGTTTTACGTCAGAATACGCAAGAAGCTTTACAAATAATATAATATTTTATGTTTTTGAGCCATCAGTTCGTGATAGAATATGAAAGTTTAAAAAATTAACCATTTACAATTTGAGGTTGAACTTTAACCTTAAATAACTTTTAAAGGAGTCGACTTAGCAAAAAATTATATTAGACCTTTTTTTAAGGTCGTCAAATTTCCTGCAAGAATGGGCTCTGATCTTCACTGGGCAAAAATTCGTTAGAGTGCAGTAAAATTCCAAATTAAAAAAAAAAAATTCCTGTGTTATTTAAATGGGAAATCGAAAATCACAATGCGCCACCTCTTAATATTAATATTAAGGGATCAAACTTTTCCAGAATTTTTTTTCGTCATCTCGGACCATATTTTCATGGTAGCTAAAAAAAAAATTGAAAGTTTTTTTTGGCCCAGCCTAATGTGTACCGTGAGTGTCCTAAACCCCTCGGCACGTTTTGTCGACTCTGCGGTGTAGCAGAGACCGACACCCTCTCCTGCCCCCGTTGCCGACGCAGTCGGGAGGGGAACCCCATAGGGGGGGGGGGGCAGTAAACGGTGCCTCCCCCGGACCCACTAGCCGGCCTAGTCAAAAGCCCGAAGCAGCACCCGCTTTCGACTAAGTAGACGCCCAAGGAGAAGATGACCGACATTATTTACAAATGGCAATCAATGGACGAACCATCCACGCTCTCGATGACCCAGGCTCCAACCGATCGTACTTAGGTAATACGATGGTGGAATTCCTCGGAGACGCAATCACCCCCTGTTCAGGTGGTATCCGAGTGGCAAATAATGCCATCGTCCCAGTAGTCGGTGAGATCACGTTAGATCTCGCGATGGCGGGAACCACCAAATTTCTCATGGTACACGTAGCCCCTCTAAGCTACGACGGCTTACTGGGAATCAATTTTTTTCGATTATTCGGTCGATCGATCGACTACGGTGCCGACACATGGTGCATCCCCGGTAGCGCTCCCCGACCCTTTATAGCCACCGCCCCCACCCCCGCACATCCCGAAGACAAACCCGAAGACGAACCTGAAGCCGCTGGACTGATCGAAGGCTCCCCAATCACCACCAGCCGGCTCAATTCCCTCTTGGACAAGTTGGTGAAGCCCAACAGTACTGGGATCCTTAGCCATACTTCCCTCCTACAGCATGCCATTGACGTTGGCGAACACCTCCCCCCCCCCCCCCCCATTCGACAGAGACCAAGAACGATATCCCCGTACCTGTTGCGAATCGCACAAGCAGAAGTTGACAGAATGCTCAAGGAACGAGTAATCGAACCCTCCAGCAGTGGCTGGCTGAGCCACCCCGTCATTGTTCCTAAACCCAACGAAAAGCATAGATTTTGTATCGACTACCGCGACGTTAACAAAGTAACTCGAAAAGACGCTTACCCACTACCCAACCTGGACCGAGTATTAGACGGACTCCGACAGGCGCATCATATCTCCAAGTTGGATTTGAGCCAGGCTTATTTCCAAGTACCCCTCGAAGCCTCGAGTAGGCCTATCACCGCTTTCGCAGTACCCGGAAGGGGCTTGTTCCAATTCACCCGTATGCCCTTTGGCTTGACCAATGCCCCGCAACCTTTCAGCGTCTAATGGACCGACTGATACGCCCCAAGTGGGAACCCCACGTCTTCGCATATCTCGACGACGTGATAATCGCAACCGCGACCGAAGAGGACCGTTTTGAATATTTACAACTGGTATTGACTGCCCTTTCCCATGCGAATCTCGTAATTAACCGGGAAAAGAGCTCCTTCTCCTGTTCAGAGATGAAATATCTGGGATACATCATTGCTTGAAACGGATTGGAAACTGACCCAGATAAAGTAGCTCCCATCCTCCAGTACCCCGCTCCCAAAAACCTCAAACAACTTCGGAGATTTCTCGGTATGGTGGGCTGGTATGCTCGCTTTATCGGAGATATCTCCGAACATAAGATCCCTCTCGTTCACCCTGCTCGGCAAAGGCGTGCCGTGGCATTAGGGTGACGAACAATTCAAAGCCTTTGAAACCCTGAAACAAGCTCTTGTCACCACTCCCGTACCGGCCCGTCCCGATTTCACAAAACCCTTTACCATCCACACCGACGCGAGCGACCACGCGATCGGAGCAGTCCTAACCCAAGAATCCGAAGGCGAAGAGCACCCTATAATTTTTTGCAGTAAGGTCCTTTCCCCCGCCCAACGGAGATACAGCGTGACTGAGAGAGAGTGCCTCGCAGTGCTATAGACTGCAAAGAAACTGCGCCAATACATCGAGGGTACTTCTTTCAAAGTCATTACCGACCACAGCAGCTTACGCTGGCGGCGGAATCTAAGAGATCCAACCGGTAGACTGGCGCGATGGGCACTGGTGATGCAGGACCTGGACATGGAAATAATCCACCGAAAAGTCGCCTTGAACGTAGTTCCTGACGCCCTCTCGAGGATGTTCGACGGAACAGGGGAAGCACGAGCCGCTATCGGAGAATCGGTAGATCCTTGGTACCTCGAACAGATGAGGAACGTACGCGAGTTCCCGTCCAAGTACCCCGATTGGAGAATCGAGGACGATCGCTTATACCACCATCGCCCCCACGCCGTCGTAGATCCCGCCCTAGTAGACCTAAATTCCTGGAAACTTGTCCTACCCCAAGACTCCCGACTACGCGTCATGCAGGACGCTCACGATCACTCCCAAGCTGGTCACTTGAGGATTGACAAGACCTACCATCGTGTCACGCAAGATTTCGCGTGGCCTGGCATTTTCCAAGACGTAGCAAGCTTCGTACGCGGATGCCGTATTTGTCAGCTCAGCAAAATTGAGCAGGGAGCTCCTGCAGGATTGATGCGTGAGAGAACCACGCAAGGTCCATGGACCGTGGTGGCTGCCGACGTCATGGGCCCGTTCCCCCCCAGCAAAGGCCGAAACCGATACATCGTAGTTTTCCAGGACCTTTTCACCAAATTTATTGAAGCGAAACCCCTCAGGACGGCGACCGTACCAACCATTGTCACGGCGTTGGAAACGCTGGTGTTAAATCGCTGGGGTTGCCCACGCTATTTACTCACCGACAATGGCACTGAGTTCGTCAACAAACATATGACGACGCACCTGGGACAGTACGGAATTCGACAGACCACTATCCCTCCCTATCACGCTTAAGCCAATCCCGTTGAACGCGCAAATCGAACCCTCAAGACTATGATAATCTCGTACGTGGGTGATGATCATCAGAACTGGGACGTACATCTCCCCGAGCTATGCTTCGCCCTTAACACGGCAGTGCAGAGCTCTACCCATATGACCCCCGCATTCCTTAATCTCGGACGAAACCCCAGACCCACGAAAAGCACCCTCAACGAACTCCCATTCCCACCCGCGGAGAACAGAACTGACCCCGCAGTCTGGAACGACCGCATGAAACGACTACCGCTTATTCACGACTGGGTTCGCAAAAATTTGTCGAACGCAGCGAGAAAACAAGCGCACTATTACAATCGCGGAAGAACAGACCGCAAATTCCATATCGGAGATGTAGTACGTCGGAAAAACCGAGTTCTATCCTCAGCCCCCCAGAACTACGCCGCAAAACTAGCCCGCAGGTACCGCGGACCCTACACGGTTACTAAGAAGATATCTCCCGTCATATATGAAATCCACGACACGCTACGAAATAAATACCCGAGGGTACACGTGAAAGATTGAATCCCTTACCGACAGCCGTATGACCCGACGGAAATGCCTCCACCAGACCCACCGAGCCCCTTAAAAAACCCGCGAACAGTTCTCACCGACGACCTCCCGTTTCAGAATGGCAGGACGTACTCGCCTCCCATGGAGGACAATTCACCCAGGTCGGGAAGGATTGCGGGCGGAGCTGGCCCGTCTGGGCACGATAGGGTATCAACCTCTCCGGCCCCTATCAGACACCCCCCGAACTTGGGGATCACCCGGCGTCATCGACGCAGTCGTGAAGTTCGCCCAGCAGCACTCCCCATGGGTCCTGGAGGGCCTAGGTACAATTTCCGCCAGCGGCCCAAGGCCCAGTAACCCGACTCCCGACGACACCAGCGATGAGACGTCTGAAACGTCAGCCACCACCGGCCGAGAAGAGCTCGACGACCTTGATGACGAGGAGATTGGCGACATCGTCGACGAAGTATTCGACAACGTCGACGACGAGATCTTCGGTGATAATCCCGAGGTGACACTGAGCGACATCAGTGACGACCAAAGCGGTGATTTCGACGGCGGCGAGATTACCGCCACCGCTTCAAACCAACTAAACCTGTCCACAATGTCACCCTTGAACCTTCAGTCACAGCGACTTCCCCGGACCTTCCCGTGCATGGCTGCCACTCCTCTCACTCCTCGTAGTCCCCGACTCCAATCCTTACCAAGCCGCAACACCCCACACTCCCAGACACCCCGCCACCCACCTGAAAAATACCGACTCCCGCAGTCCCTTCCTTACTCCCAACCCACCAATCCTATCCGACCCAAGCAGCCCCCTCCCCTCTACCAGTTAACCAACCCTATCCGTCCGCAACATCCCACCCCTCGTTACCCGCCAAAAGTTATCCCGAATCCACAATCGTCCCACCTCGCTCCCGGAAGGCAAACCCAAGGAATCCCCTCGCTATTGACAATGAAAATACCCGTTCCCTGGGACTACCCCGCTGCAACCCGCACCCCCCCTCCACTAGTCCCGAACCTACCAACCCTCCTCACCGCGCTGCCACCACGGCCAGTGCTGTACCGGTGCTGGAACTGTGGGGAACCCCACCACTACGCTGAGCGATGCCCGCATCGACTCCGCAAGCAGTACGAGTGAGCGATCGTAGCCGCTACTCCCCTCCTTCCACCTTGTTCCTTTTTCATCCCACGACCAGTTTTCTTTAGTTTTTTTCTGTTATGGCTGTTTTTCTTAGCCTTGCCGTGATTCACTATTCACCTTTTTGTTTTTTTGTTTGTTCGTTCAGGGTTGGAAGAATTTCCAAACCCACGTTACCCGACTACAGCACTGGACATAACTGGTAACTCCTTCATTCTGCCTCACTCCATTCCGACTCCCTTTCACTCGTCCCCCCCCCCCGTAATCATACCCATTCGTTTCGGTTTTTTTTGTTATCTCGTTTTATCTTTCTATTTTGGGCCTGGATGATTTACCCAGCCCGGGGGGTACCTGAGTACCGCAGAATTTCGGGCAGGGACCGGAGCCATATTTGTGAAGGGCAAAGGAGTGAAAAAAGCACAAAGAACAAAAGGTTCCTATTAGTCATAAGACATACCTCTTCGTTATTATTGCTATTCTTTCCTACAAGCTGAAAGAGAGAAAAAAAAACATATACTTGTTTTGTTAAAATCGACATAAGACCGGTCTTAAGAATTCAATTATTATCTCCCCCGACAAACCCGCGTGATGTGTCACGCAGCCCATCCTACTTCTTTCCCACCCCCCCCCCCCCCTCTCCCCCCCCCCGGCCCCGGAATAAATGTGCTCAGGTCGTCCGAAGACGAACCTTCGGCAAGTGGGGGGGGGGGGGGGAGTTGTGACGTGGCGGTCATAATTTTCCCCCAGCCCGGCTCGAAGGCCGCCACTCACAACACCGAGACGGATATTATAACACAGTAGCTACAATCTACTACTACCGTATATTTGCGCACTACTATTAATCAACTTTATCATTATCAATTTTCCCTCACCCAACCGAACGTTCCTCATACCCCTAAACCCGAATTTACACTCGTCACCGATAACCGAACCATCCAGAGCAACAACATCGTCACCCGTCTCCATGGCAACGCATCACGGCAGCGACTCAACCCCCACCAGCCGAACAGCTGACATGATCGTCGCGCAACGGGGCCCGCAGATTATCGATTACCGCACGCGAGGCGCCACCCGACGGCTCGATGACTGTAATTATCGACCTATCGACCGGGGACTAGCGCCACTCAACCGCAGCAATCACTACGATTATCGATCAGGACTAGCGCAAGCTAGAGTCACTAGCCGCGCACCGGTGAGCCTACATGGGAACGAGTTTAAACAACCACGAACCACGGCCAATCAAAAGCCACTATTCCCACGATTGTCGCCAGCATTCCCCCAATCCCGCGACGAAATAGAACACCCATCCCTCTCACCTAATCCCTCCTCGTAATTCCCCCAGTATTCCACCAAACCATCAACAAGCTGAGTCTCCACCGCAGACACTCGTGCATCCAGCAAACCACCAGCGCTCGACCAATCAGAAGCAGCAGCGGAAGGCCTTGCCATCGGGATCCGCCAATGACACCGCCTCTTCGACAGCAATCACCATCGATCTCACGATCGATGAAGAAGACGAAGACGACGGCCATTTTTCCTCACTTCGAGCCGAGCGTTGACTGCGTAGAGTGTGTGGAGAGTGACTGAGCGATTTCAAGCAACCCATACGTATAATTATTTCATGATCCCTTCGTCTGGCATCGACCATCATCACCGTTGTACGCGAATTAGTGCCGTTGACAACTCCATTGTAACCGTCTTACCCGAAGGGCGAGATCCCGGCGTCAACGACCGTCATCGCGAGGTTTGAGTAGCAGAGACCACGGTCGCCATTACGACAGCGGTTAGTCGAGTACAATTGTACGAGTGAGTAGCCATTAAATTTTCCATCCCTCCTATCCCCTCGATTATTCCCAATTGCCCCAGAAAAATTGCGTAATTATTATTTTCTCTTTTTTTTTGTACACCGGCATTTATTAGTAATAAGCGAAACGCCACGTGTGAGCGCTCGCCATTTTGCACCGGCGTGCGTGCCGTTGACTGTCATATAAATTTCGATCGCCGTCGTCTTTTCTTCGTTTGCGCGAGTGAGTGGCGGTGATAACTTAATCGTTAGTTAATAGAATCGCGTTTATAAAATGATTACTGTAGAGTGAGAGCGTTTTCATTCGCGGATTCGTTTTCTTCCTTTATTTTTCTTGTGTGTCGAGGTCTTACCGATAAGAGCCGACGTCCAGTGTTCCCACCCCTCCTGATCCGTCCATGTTCGCCACCGGTTAGCCGAGTTCTATATTTCTTGTTCGAGTCATTCTTCTTGAAAATTCTCGATGGTTTGCGTTTTCCGAATAATTGACTGCGGTGTCACTGCCGATAAAGTGACTGACGCGCACTAAAAATAGCTTCAGTGAATCGTAGTTCTTTCTTTTTTTTTGTATTTTCATTTTTCGTTATTATTCAAGAATAATTGCAACCGGCCAGCTGTCCCGTCTATACCTTACTCCCCCTCTTTTTCCCTCCTAGTAGTCCTCCCGCCTAGTAGCCCAGCAAAGGCCGATCTTACGGCGCCGTTTATTCTTTTTTTTTGCGTCATCACATTATTTCATTTTAAGCGCGTCTCAAATCTTTTCTTTAGTTCCAATTTTTTTTGGTGAGAACCCTCGCCCATAGGGCTGACTTCGCGTCATTTATTTTATTTATTTATTTTCTTTTATTTCACTCACGTTTAATTTCATTTTATTTTCGATTATTTCTTTGGAGTTTAGTGAGAACCCTCGATTATCGGAAGCCGACTTCGCGTGATTTATTTCTTTTTGCGTTACTATATTATTTGACTTTATTTTATTCTTTCTGCGTTTGAGATTCTCTTGCGAGAACCCTCGATTGCAGGGCTGATTTTACGCTGCGTATTATTTTTCTTCTCTTTTACACGACTACGTTATTTTTTTATTTTTATTTTTCTTTCATTTGAGATTTTCTTGCGAGAACCCTCAAGTACAGGGCTGGCGTTGCGCTATTTATTTTTTTGTTTCTTTCACACGAGTACTGTACTTTTCTTTTACTCTCTTTTTTGCGTTTATTATTTTTTCTCTTATTTCATCAATCTGAATCTTTATTACAATTCTTGAACTGATGCCATCTGACTGAACCTCGGAGCGAGGCAGCCATCACTTCTGCGAAATCCACTCCTATTTACTAAATACTGATTTATTTTTCATTACTTGGTTTTTCTTCTTGTTTTTTTTTCTCTTCCTTTTTTTTGTCCCTTGTCCACTTTCCCCCTTACCCCCCCCCCCCCCCCCCAAAATAGGCGCAGATCACAAAATATAGGGATCGAACGTTTGGAACTTGTAGCTGTAGGGTAAGCGATCGAGCAGTAAGGATCGACAAGATCGACATTATCGATCGATACTTAGCAGTATTGTTAGCTTGGTTGTATTGTTTTAGCCACGGTGTTTGATTGAATTTCAATGTTCGATGAATTTTAGTGAGAATTAAACCGAGACTCAAATATTGCTTCAAATTACGATAATGAATCACGTCTTTCTGTTTGGACAGCAAAGTCGTCATAAGTTTCGGTATTTTACACCCCGAAATGGGCGGGACAAAGTGTTCGGGGCACAGAGGCAGATCTTTATGTGTTTTATGGAGGTTTTTCGGGTACTCCAAATCCACTTCAAATATATAACCCGTCGGAGAATCATCGGGGATATTCGGTATATCCAATTTCGCCGAATCCTCCAACCACTCGAACGAACCGCGAGGCAAAGGTTGACTCATAGCCGCGCAGTATAAATTGTTTACATCGTAATACATAATGTACGATTCATCTACGTTGGGATCGTAATCGGGCATGAATCGATTGTTAGCCTTCGCATATCTATTGGCACATTGTGCAACACCGCCTCGAATACCTTTTTCGAAAAAAAGTAGCATATCTACATCGGTGATTAATTCAAGTTCTACACCGGTGCATTTTAGCATTGCATCGAACGCGAGTCCCGGAGCAGTGTAGTAGTGCAATGGATCTAAGTTATACGTGCTTGAACAATTACGGCGGAAATTTTCGAAAATATCTGTTAACAGTAACACGTCTGATTTGAGATACAAGTCCGAATAATCGCCGAGAGTTTGGATGTTAAATGTTTCCCAAACGTTCTGTGCATGAGCATAGTCATCGTCACTGATCTCCTCGTCGTTTAATCGTGAAAAAAACTCTTTCTTCGTCGGTAACTCTGTGTTGTCAAGTTTTTCCCATCTATCGAGATAATCGTAAGGGAAAACACCTTTTCTTGTGAATAAATTTAGCTCCATTGCGCTGGTGCAATACTTTCTCGTTACATGTTTCTCATCATTGGGTAGATAAGATGCGAGTTTGTCAATACTAGCAGGCATGAATCTGAAGGAATCTATGAATCGAAATTTGACAATTGTACCGTCGACGGTACACGACGATAGAACGTTTGGGAAACATTTAACATCCAAACTCTCGGCGTAGGGAGGAAAGTGGACAAGGGACAAAAAAAAGGAAGAGAAAAAAAAAATAAGAAGAAAAACAGAGTAATGAAAAATAAATCAGTATTTAGTAAATAGGAGTGGATTTCGCAGAAGTGATGGCTGCCTCGCTCCGAGGTTCAGTCAGATGGCATCAGTTCAAGAATTGTAATAAAGATTCAGATTGATGAAATAAGAGAAAAAATAATAAACGCAAAAAAGAGAGTAAAAGAAAAGTACAGTACTCGTGTAAAAGAAACAAAAGAATAAATAGCGCAACGCCAGCCCTGTACTTGAGGGTTCTCGCAAGAAAATCTCAAATGAAAGAAAAATAAAAATAAAAAAATAACGTAGTCGTGTAAAAGAGAAGAAAAATAATACGCAGCGTAAAATCAGCCCTGCAATCGAGAGTTCTCGCAAGAGAATCTCAAACGAAGAAAGGATAAAATAAAGTCAAATAATATAGTAACGCAAAAAGGAAGAAATCACGCGAAGTCGGCTT
>CAXAQZ010000519.1:0-126386 GCA_963971145.1 Sussaba pulchella | reverse complement strand
CCGTTGCCGTTGCCGTTGCCGTTGCCGTTGCCGTTGCCGTTGCCGTTGCCGTTGCCGTTGCCGTTGCCGTTGCCGTTGCCGTTGCCGTTGCCGTTGCCGTTGCCGTTGCCGTTGCCGTTGCCGTTGCCGTTGCCGTTGCCGTTGCCGTTGCCGTTGCCGTTGCCGTTGCCGTTGCCGTTGCCGTTGCCGTTGCCGTTGCCGTTGCCGTTGCCGTTGCCGTTGCCGTTGCCGTTGCCGTTGCCGTTGCCGTTGCCGTTGCCGTTGCCGTTGCCGTTGCCGTTGCCGTTGCCGTTGCCGTTGCCGTTGCCGTTGCCGTTGCCGTTGCCGTTGCCGTTGCCGTTGCCGTTGCCGTTGCCGTTGCCGTTGCCGTTGCCGTTGCCGTTGCCGTTGCCGTTGCCGTTGCCGTTGCCGTTGCCGTTGCCGTTGTCGTTGACGTTGTCGTTGTCGTTGTCGTTGTCGTTGTCGTTGTCGTTGTCGTTGTCGTTGTCGTTGTCGTTGTCGTTGTCGTTGTCGTTGTCGTTGTCGTTGTCGTTGTCGTTGTCGTCGTTGTCGTCGTTGTCGTTGTCGTTGTCGTTGTCGTTGTCGTTGTCGTTGTCGTTGTCGTTGTCGTTGTCGTTGTCGTTGTCGTTGTCGTTGTCGTTGACGTTGACGTTGACGTTGTCGTTGTCGTTGTAATATGATGTTAAAATGCTGGATATGATTATTAGAAGAAAAGTAAAGATCATTGTTATAATTTTGATTAAAAATATATTTTTAATAAGAAAAAATAAATAGTTTTACTATAATAAATCCCTATTTATACCATAAATGTCTGGTATATTTATCTTTAAATTTAAATAAATCTTTTATATTTATATATAATAAATTTATTTTTATTAAATATTTATATATATAAATATTAATATTATATATATATATACATACATATATATATATATTAATATAAATAAATCAGTAAATATATATATTTAATAAATTTATTATTATTAAATAAATTTCATATATTTATTTATAATAAATTTATTATATATAAATAGAAATAAAACGATATTTAAAATTTTATTAATATACAGATGTAACATATATGTTTAAATGCTCGATATGATCATTTTAAAGAAAAAGTAATTATCATTGTTATAATTTTCATTAAAAATATATTTTTAATAAGAAAAAATAAATAGTTTTATTATAATAAATCCCTATTTATACCATAAATGTCTGGTATATTTATCTTTAAATTTAAATAAATCTTTTATATTTATATATAATAAATTTATTTTTATTAAATATTTATATATATAAATAATAATATTATATATATATATATATACATACATATATAAATATATTAATATAAATAAATCAGTGAATATATTGTAACGTATCACGCTACATACCGTTGCCGCCCCAACAGCCTTATGGGCACCGTGATCAGCCCCGGAATGATCGAAGAATATCGATAAATCAAATAGAATAACGGAAACAAAGGAACGTGACGAGTAATACGTTGGGCCAGCGCTCCAAATAATTCCGAAGTTATAACATAGTAACTCGGAATTATCTCTCGTGTAAAACATGCGAATCGTTACCGGTAAAATCAACAACACCCTAGCGGCCTTGGAGGGCCAACGACCCGAAACTTTGGCGCGTGGCAACGGACAGGACACCGTCGGAGGAGGGGACTCCGACCAATCAAAGAACGAATCGCGGGCAGGCAAGAGCCCGTGATTCAGTATAAAAAGAGCCGATCGAGCGCAGAAAAGGCACTCTGTTTTAGGGAGCACCAGCCGCCAACCAAAGGATCGACCAGGACCACCAAAGAAGGACGAGGACGCCCGAAGGAAGAGCCCGGGCGAGCCGAACGAGAAGCCGCAGTATCAGGGCCTCAGGAGACAGAAGGAGCCTTCCTTCGATCAACGGAAGAGCCCTCGGCGGCACGGTGGGGACGGCGGACCGCGACGGGTGTCCAGCCACTACCCTAGACCCCTCTCCACGGTCCAGCAGCCGCGTCGCGTAGCGCTAGGCCCTCGAGCGCCGGGGCTCGGGCCAGACGTAGCCGTATCGCGGGTCGTCATACGACAGGCGCTTGGCGGAACTGTATCGCGGGTCGTCATACCGCAGGCGCGCGGCGTAACCGTATCGCTATTTAACACCTAAGAAGCGCTAGGGAGACACATTGTACGACGGGTTGCCACCCAAAAGGCGTCGACTGAACAGAATATACACAAACTATTGTTCTATACCGTGTTACACCAGTTTCTTTTACCCACTCGAGTCTGAACTACCGTCTATCCCGACGGATATGTAGAACAAGGTAGAAATACCGTTACATTTGGCACCCGAACAGGGACTCGAGCGGGTGAAGGGGCGTCAACCGGTGTAGGACATAGGGTATGGAATATCGGTCTCGGTTTGCGAGAAGAATTGTCCGACAAACCGTAATGGAGGGAGATAGACCGGCAGCGACCCCTGAGGGAGGGGAAACGGAGAGGGTGTCATTGCAGTGGGAGTCTACGACTGCAGACGCCCTCCTACGAGATCGTAATAACCGGCGAACGATCGGGGGGCTCTCCAATATAGGGGGGAGTGAGGGGGAGAATAGCGAGGAGGGGGACGGTACGACACACCCCCCTCTCTCGGATGAGGTAACCCCGGTGGAGACAGAGCCGGCACTGGCACAGGTATTGGCTGCCATCGGGGGTATTCGGGAAGAGATGCGGACGCAGTTCGCGACATGCGAGAAGAGGATGGAGGACTCGCAAGATCAGCTCCGGTCCCGGGTTACCGTCACTTTCCAGGGTCTGGAGGAGAGACTCGACCGGAGGTTCAAGAGGGCGGAAGACGCACAACAAGAGACGAGCGCAGCCTTGCAGGAGCAGGCCGCAGAGGCGATCGTCACACGAGAGGATATCCGGAAGGGTATTCAGGAGGCTGTGGAGCGGATCCGACGTAACCGGGCCACTTTAGAGGAGCATGGTGCAAGGATTGCGCAACTTGAGCAGCGTCCCCGAGCGATGGAGAGTAACCTCACGTTCGGGACGACCTTCGGGGATGGTGGAGGAGTCACCCGCATCCAGACGGTGAAAAGGAAGATACCGGTCTTCCGAGCGGATGGGAAACAGCGACCCATGGCGTTCCTCCACGACCTGGAGGATTATTACGCAACCGCAGGGATGGAGCTGAGGTGCGTGCTGGCTGAGGCGCTCAAGGGCACCGCAGAGGACTGGTGGCACCTCATCAGGGAGGAAATCACCGACATGGAGTCGTTCAAGGAGGCATTCACGGGTCGATACTGGACGCGCGAGATGCAGCATAAGGTCCGGCGAAACCTCGAGTTCGGGTGCTACCGTGCGCACGAACAGGGTCGCACCAAGGCCGAGTACGCGGCTCTGATGCTCGGGAATGCCAGGGATCTGGCCGAGAAGAAGACGGATGAGGAAATCATCCGATGCCTCGCCCGTCACTTCGACGAGGAGGTACGATCAGCGGTCCGTAGCAGGCAGACGAGGACCGCGAGGGAGTTCCTGGAGCTCCTGGAGAACATCGACCTCGAGGGACCGTTGAACACCCAGAGGAGATCAAATGACCGGAGCCGATCGGATTTTCCCTCTCGGGGAAGACAGGACTATCGTCCTCCAAGACGGGAGGATCGATGGTCGACGAGTGACCGGCGAGATGGTGGCTCAAGGGAGGAGCGACCCCCTTGGACCGCTCCAGCACCTCCGGGGGGACCGAGGGACGGTCAAGGGCCTTCAATGCAGCAGCCGTCAACCCCGAATCCGCGACAACCACCGATGGGATGGCAACCACTGACTGCACCGCCGGTCCAGGCGATGCAGATGAACGGAGGGTGGCAACCACCGGCACCGGCATCGGTGCAGGCAATGCAAATGGATGGGGGGGCGGCCTCATGGATCCCTCCCGGACCATTTATTCCAAACGCCATGGTCGGGGAAAGCGCGCCGGGGCCTAGAACGCATAACGGTCCGGGAAACGCGTAACCGTTGCGTCCGGAGCCTCAGATCCATTAAAAACGACAACGAGGGGAGGCGCAACGGGCGTAAAAAAAGAAGAGGAAGAACAGAAGAGAGAAGTAAAGAAAGAAGGGCAGAGGAGAGAGGAGAAGAAAGAAGAAAAGGAAGAAGAAAAGGGAGAAGGAGAGAGGAAAGACGAGGAGACAAAAGAGAAGAAAGAAGAGAAGAGAGAAGAGAAGAAGAGAGAAGAGGCGAAAGAAGATACGGGGAAACGCAGCAGCATAGAGAGACAAGAGAAGGAGTTAAGAAGTAAGGAGAAGAGACTCAGGAGAAAAGAAAAACAGAAGGAGAGGAGAAGCGACGGAGAGACGCGAGCTGCAGTCAACGCTGCGCCAGATTTCCGGGAGGTGCGGATAAACACCCTCCTCGACGATCCACGCGAGTTCCTGTGTAAGGAATCGGATCGAGAGGGGCGGGGGTGGAACAGAGATGTGCATCCGGGGTGCCCGGAGATCCTGGTCGACCTGGCGGGAGTGAAGACCCTCGCATTGGTTGACAGTGGCAGCGAGGTCAGTTGTCTGTCGGAAGAAATTTTCGATCAGGAGAAAGACTGGTTCGGGAAGTTGCCGATCCTTCCGGTAACGAGTACCAAGGTGGTAGGACCATTCGGAGGAGGAGCAACGAGAATCAATAAGCAGCTCGTTGTCGAGGCTGACGTCCAAGGGATAACCGGCCAGTTACAAGTACTGGTTGTTCCCAAATTACTCCGGCCCGTATTAATCGGAATCGACGGGATGGTGAGTTTGGGAATCGTCGTCGATGCGGTTAAGGGAGAGGTGACGGTGCAAGGGACGAGGATAGCCGAATTGATCGAGGGAGAATGGAAACGGGTCAAGAAGAAGGAAGACGAAGGAAAGCTCTTAGTATGCAGCAGCGTAACGAGAGAAGAAAATACCGACGAGAAAGACGAACTGGCCGAGGGAGAGACCGATGGAAAAAGGGCGGCGTACGTGCATCATCTGGAACGGAGGGATACAGAACCATACTTCCATCGAGCGTCCCCGGTCCCGAAGAATTGGAAGAAGAAGCGAAAGAAATAATGAGCTGGATGTGAGGGCATTGGCTGATTTTCTGTGCCAAGAGTCACAGAAAATGGGGGGGCAATGTAACGTATCACGCTACATACCGTTGCCGCCCCAACAGCCTTATGGGCACCGTGGTCAGCCCCGGAATGATCGAAGAATATCGATAAATCAAATAGAATAACGGAAACAAAGGAACGTGACGAGTAATACGTTGGGCCAGCGCTCCAAATAATTCCGAAGTTATAACATAGTAACTCGGAATTATCTCTCGTGTAAAACATGCGAATCGTTACCGGTAAAATCAACAACACCCTAGCGGCCTTGGAGGGCCAACGACCCGAAACTTTGGCGCGTGGCAACGGACAGGACACCGTCGGAGGAGGGGACTCCGACCAATCAAAGAACGAATCGCGGGCAGGCAAGAGCCCGTGATTCAGTATAAAAAGAGCCGATCGAGCGCAGAAAAGGCACTCTGTTTTAGGGAGCACCAGCCGCCAACCAAAGGATCGACCAGGACCACCAAAGAAGGACGAGGACGCCCGAAGGAAGAGCCCGGGCGAGCCGAACGAGAAGCCGCAGTATCAGGGCCTCAGGAGACAGAAGGAGCCTTCCTTCGATCAACGGAAGAGCCCTCGGCGGCACGGTGGGGACGGCGGACCGCGACGGGTGTCCAGCCACTACCCTAGACCCCTCTCCACGGTCCAGCAGCCGCGTCGCGTAGCGCTAGGCCCTCGAGCGCCGGGGCTCGGGCCAGACGTAGCCGTATCGCGGGTCGTCATACGACAGGCGCTCGGCGGAACTGTATCGCGGGTCGTCATACCGCAGGCGCGCGGCGTAACCGTATCGCTATTTAACACCTAAGAAGCGCTAGGGAGACACATTGTACGACGGGTTGCCACCCAAAAGGCGTCGACTGAACAGAATATACACAAACTATTGTTCTATACCGTGTTACACCAGTTTCTTTTACCCACTCGAGTCTGAACTACCGTCTATCCCGACGGATATGTAGAACAAGGTAGAAATACCGTTACATTTGGCACCCGAACAGGGACTCGAGCGGGTGAAGGGGCGTCAACCGGTGTAGGACATAGGGTATGGAATATCGGTCTCGGTTTGCGAGAAGAATTGTCCGACAAACCGTAATGGAGGGAGATAGACCGGCAGCGACCCCTGAGGGAGGGGAAACGGAGAGGGTGTCATTGCAGTGGGAGTCTACGACTGCAGACGCCCTCCTACGAGATCGTAATAACCGGCGAACGATCGGGGGGCTCTCCAATATAGGGGGGAGTGAGGGGGAGAATAGCGAGGAGGGGGACGGTACGACACACCCCCCTCTCTCGGATGAGGTAACCCCGGTGGAGACAGAGCCGGCACTGGCACAGGTATTGGCTGCCATCGGGGGTATTCGGGAAGAGATGCGGACGCAGTTCGCGACATGCGAGAAGAGGATGGAGGACTCGCAAGATCAGCTCCGGTCCCGGGTCACCGTCACTTTCCAGGGTCTGGAGGAGAGACTCGACCGGAGGTTCAAGAGGGCGGAAGACGCACAACAAGAGACGAGCGCAGCCTTGCAGGAGCAGGCCGCAGAGGCGATCGTCACACGAGAGGATATCCGGAAGGGTATTCAGGAGGCTGTGGAGCGGATCCGACGTAACCGGGCCACTTTAGAGGAGCATGGTGCAAGGATTGCGCAACTTGAGCAGCGTCCCCGAGCGATGGAGAGTAACCTCACGTTCGGGACGACCTTCGGGGATGGTGGAGGAGTCACCCGCATCCAGACGGTGAAAAGGAAGATACCGGTCTTCCGAGCGGATGGGAAACAGCGACCCATGGCGTTCCTCCACGACCTGGAGGATTATTACGCAACCGCAGGGATGGAGCTGAGGTGCGTGCTGGCTGAGGCGCTCAAGGGCACCGCAGAGGACTGGTGGCACCTCATCAGGGAGGAAATCACCGACATGGAGTCGTTCAAGGAGGCATTCACGGGTCGATACTGGACGCGCGAGATGCAGCATAAGGTCCGGCGAAACCTCGAGTTCGGGTGCTACCGTGCGCACGAACAGGGTCGCACCAAGGCCGAGTACGCGGCTCTGATGCTCGGGAATGCCAGGGATCTGGCCGAGAAGAAGACGGATGAGGAAATCATCCGATGCCTCGCCCGTCACTTCGACGAGGAGGTACGATCAGCGGTCCGTAGCAGGCAGACGAGGACCGCGAGGGAGTTCCTGGAGCTCCTGGAGAACATCGACCTCGAGGGACCGTTGAACACCCAGAGGAGATCAAATGACCGGAGCCGATCGGATTTTCCCTCTCGGGGAAGACAGGACTATCGTCCTCCAAGACGGGAGGATCGATGGTCGACGAGTGACCGGCGAGATGGTGGCTCAAGGGAGGAGCGACCCCCTTGGACCGCTCCAGCACCTCCGGGGGGACCGAGGGACGGTCAAGGGCCTTCAATGCAGCAGCCGTCAACCCCGAATCCGCGACAACCACCGATGGGATGGCAACCACTGACTGCACCGCCGGTCCAGGCGATGCAGATGAACGGAGGGTGGCAACCACCGGCACCGGCATCGGTGCAGGCAATGCAAATGGATGGGGGGGCGGCCTCATGGATCCCTCCCGGACCATTTATTCCAAACGCCATGGTCGGGGAAAGCGCGCCGGGGCCTAGAACGCATAACGGTCCGGGAAACGCGTAACCGTTGCGTCCGGAGCCTCAGATCCATTAAAAACGACAACGAGGGGAGGCGCAACGGGCGTAAAAAAAGAAGAGGAAGAACAGAAGAGAGAAGTAAAGAAAGAAGGGCAGAGGAGAGAGGAGAAGAAAGAAGAAAAGGAAGAAGAAAAGGGAGAAGGAGAGAGGAAAGACGAGGAGACAAAAGAGAAGAAAGAAGAGAAGAGAGAAGAGAAGAAGAGAGAAGAGGCGAAAGAAGATACGGGGAAACGCAGCAGCATAGAGAGACAAGAGAAGGAGTTAAGAAGTAAGGAGAAGAGACTCAGGAGAAAAGAAAAACAGAAGGAGAGGAGAAGCGACGGAGAGACGCGAGCTGCAGTCAACGCTGCGCCAGATTTCCGGGAGGTGCGGATAAACACCCTCCTCGACGATCCACGCGAGTTCCTGTGTAAGGAATCGGATCGAGAGGGGCGGGGGTGGAACAGAGATGTGCATCCGGGGTGCCCGGAGATCCTGGTCGACCTGGCGGGAGTGAAGACCCTCGCATTGGTTGACAGTGGCAGCGAGGTCAGTTGTCTGTCGGAAGAAATTTTCGATCAGGAGAAAGACTGGTTCGGGAAGTTGCCGATCCTTCCGGTAACGAGTACCAAGGTGGTAGGACCATTCGGAGGAGGAGCAACGAGAATCAATAAGCAGCTCGTTGTCGAGGCTGACGTCCAAGGGATAACCGGCCAGTTACAAGTACTGGTTGTTCCCAAATTACTCCGGCCCGTATTAATCGGAATCGACGGGATGGTGAGTTTGGGAATCGTCGTCGATGCGGTTAAGGGAGAGGTGACGGTGCAAGGGACGAGGATAGCCGAATTGATCGAGGGAGAATGGAAACGGGTCAAGAAGAAGGAAGACGAAGGAAAGCTCTTAGTATGCAGCAGCGTAACGAGAGAAGAAAATACCGACGAGAAAGACGAACTGGCCGAGGGAGAGACCGATGGAAAAAGGGCGGCGTACGTGCATCATCTGGAACGGAGGGATACAGAACCATACTTCCATCGAGCGTCCCCGGTCCCGAAGAATTGGAAGAAGAAGCGAAAGAAATAATGAGCTGGATGTGAGGGCATTGGCTGATTTTCTGTGCCAAGAGTCACAGAAAATGGGGGGGCAATGTAACGTATCACGCTACATACCGTTGCCGCCCCAACAGCCTTATGGGCACCGTGGTCAGCCCCGGAATGATCGAAGAATATCGATAAATCAAATAGAATAACGGAAACAAAGGAACGTGACGAGTAATACGTTGGGCCAGCGCTCCAAATAATTCCGAAGTTATAACATAGTAACTCGGAATTATCTCTCGTGTAAAACATGCGAATCGTTACCGGTAAAATCAACAACACCCTAGCGGCCTTGGAGGGCCAACGACCCGAAACTTTGGCGCGTGGCAACGGACAGGACACCGTCGGAGGAGGGGACTCCGACCAATCAAAGAACGAATCGCGGGCAGGCAAGAGCCCGTGATTCAGTATAAAAAGAGCCGATCGAGCGCAGAAAAGGCACTCTGTTTTAGGGAGCACCAGCCGCCAACCAAAGGATCGACCAGGACCACCAAAGAAGGACGAGGACGCCCGAAGGAAGAGCCCGGGCGAGCCGAACGAGAAGCCGCAGTATCAGGGCCTCAGGAGACAGAAGGAGCCTTCCTTCGATCAACGGAAGAGCCCTCGGCGGCACGGTGGGGACGGCGGACCGCGACGGGTGTCCAGCCACTACCCTAGACCCCTCTCCACGGTCCAGCAGCCGCGTCGCGTAGCGCTAGGCCCTCGAGCGCCGGGGCTCGGGCCAGACGTAGCCGTATCGCGGGTCGTCATACGACAGGCGCTCGGCGGAACTGTATCGCGGGTCGTCATACCGCAGGCGCGCGGCGTAACCGTATCGCTATTTAACACCTAAGAAGCGCTAGGGAGACACATTGTACGACGGGTTGCCACCCAAAAGGCGTCGACTGAACAGAATATACACAAACTATTGTTCTATACCATGTTACACCAGTTTCTTTTACCCACTCGAGTCTGAACTACCGTCTATGCCGACGGATATGTAGAACAAGGTAGAAATACCGTTACAATATATATTTAATAAATTTATTATTATTAAATAAATTTCATATATTTATTTATAATAAATTTATTATATATAAATAGAAATAAAACGATATTTAAAATTTTATTAATATACAGATGTAACATATATGTTTAAATGCTCGATATGATCATTTTAAAGAAAAAGTAATTATCATTGTTATAATTTTGATTAAAAATATATTTTTAATAAGAAAAAATAAATAGTTTTATTATAATCAATCCCTATTTATACCATAAATGTCTGGTATATTTATCTTTAAATTTAAATAAATCTTTTATATTTATATATAATAAATTTATTTTTATTAAATATTTATATATATAAATATTAATATTATATATATATATATACGGGGAAAGCCCGCTCAATTCGAACGGGTCAAAACCCTCACCCCTTCAGAAATGGTTGGCAATTTTTTATTCAGTTTGGGGTAACCCAAAAACATCTCTTGATTTTTTTGGAAATTTTTCAACCCCCCCCCTCCCCCTTAGAAAAATTAAAAGAATGAAAAATAAGCGAAATCAGGCTGAGCGATATTTTTAAAACCGATGAATTTTTTTTCATGTATTCTATGCTCGAAAAAATCAAGTTTCTATATAAATTCAAAATGGGATCTTTTTTGCTTATATTTGATTTTTAAATTTTTATTTTTCGAAAGTAGAAAAATTCCGACAAACATTAAAAATAATAATTTTGGTTTTTTTTTTAAAATCAATAAAAAATAAATCATTCTTATAAAAAATTCGATATCTTGATTTTTTCGGCTTGAATATCGATTTATTTTATTTGGACATGGTTAATTGTATTTCCTCCAACCTGAACCTGGGTGATAAAGGCAGAGCGATATTTTTAAAATCGATGAATTTTTTTTCATGTATTCGGTGCTTGAAAAAATCAATATTTCATATAAATTTAGAGTGGGATCTTTTTTTCTTTTATTTAAAAAAAAAAATTTTTTTTTCGGAACTATGAAAATTCCGACAAACATTGAAAATAATAATTTTAGTTTTTTTGTAAAAATCGATCAAAAATAAATCATTCTTAAGAAAAAATCGATATCTTGATTTTTTCGGCTTGAATATCGATTCATTTTATTTGGACTTGTTTTTTGCATTTCCTCCAGTCTTTGAATTTTTCACAGCCCCTTAGACACATCCTATCCTCTTACTGCCCCTCCCTAACGTTCATATTACATTTTTTTACGGACCTGGGGTCAGTTGCAAAATTATGGAACGAAAAAAAGGATGCTAAAAACAAAATTTTCATACAAACCCGGGTAAAAAAAGCAGAGCGATATTTTTAAAATCGATGAATTTTTTTTCATGTATTTTGTGCTTGAAAAAATCGATATTTCATATAAATTTAGAGTGGGATCCTTTTTGCTTTTATTTAAAAAAAATTTTTTTTTTTTCGGAACTATGAAAATTCTAACAAACATTAAAAATAATAATTTTAGTTTTTTTGTAAAAATCGATAAAAAATAAATCATTCTTATAAAAAAATCGATATCTTGATTTTTTCGGCTCGAATATCGATTCATTTTATTTGGACTTGTTTTTTGCATTTCCTCCAGTCTTTGAATTTTTCACAGCCCCTTAGACACATCCTATCCTCTTACTGCACCTCCCTAACGTTCATATTACATTTTTTTACGGACCTGGGGTCAGTTGCAAAATTATGGAACGAAAAAAAGGATGCTAAAAACAAAATTTTCAGACAAACCCGGGTGAAAAAAGCAGAGCGATATTTTGAAAATCGATGAATTTCTTTTCATGTATTCTGTGCTTGACAAAATCGATATTTCATATAAATTTAGAGTGGGATCCTTTTTGCTTTTATTTAAAAAAAAAAATTTTTTTTTCGGAACTATGAAAATTCCAACAAACATTAAAAATAATAATTTTAGTTTTTTTTTTAAATCGATAAAAAATAAATCATTCTTATAAAAAAATCGATATCTTGATTTTTTCGACTTGAATATCGATCCATTTAATTTGGACATGGTTTTTGCATTTCCTCATATTAAAAACATATTAAAATATGAATAGGGACAATAGCATAGGTTTAAAGATACACATTTACATTGACATTGACTCATGAGGTTTTTTATTAATATAATAAATATTTAAAACTATTCGTAAACCGATACATAAATATTAAAATCTCACGAAAAACCATATGATAATTATTCGAAGTTACTGAACAGTTAAAAACCAAACGAAAAAACATGAGATTTTGATTTTTTAAATATTAATCCCTCAATTTCAGCTCGTACTATTAAAAAATCGAACCAGATAACTCTATTTTATGGTATTTTTTTATTCTCGAAAATCGTAAAAACTGTCTCACTGGAAGAATTTGAAATTTTTCGGACGAGAACGTTGCCATTTGTTAGAGGCACGAAACAGTGATATTTTTTTATATGAAGAATACGTTTGCTTCCGGTGAATCGGTTCTCAATCTTTTTTTTTTCTCGTCTATAAACTTCTACGGGTGAAAAACGAATTGCTATGTTTGAGAGGCAGAAATGTTGAAATGCCCAATCGAACAACTCTTTAGCAGTAGTGATTTGATTATCGGATGGTCGCTGTAAGCTAGCCCGGGCTGCCTGTTGTTTGAACGTTCCTCCGATTCCGTCGCAAGGGCCTTTGCCGTGCGCTGTCGCAAAGAAGTGCCACTCAGCAGATACCCCAAAATCGTCAATATGGTGACATAAATTTATAATATTTTTGTAATTTTTGAAATGTTGTGGGGCACCATCGGAAAAATAAGTAATTTTTGTCACGATATCACTGAATGATTTGATGTATTCGACTATAATTGAGGTATAAAGGTGGACCGCCACTGTATCGTGACCAATATTGTCTGATAATATTACCAAACTTTTATGTCCACCTTGGAAATAAATTACCACTGTGTACACAGTCACCTGAGAATTATTCCAATGGAATCCAGGAGCTGCATTCTGAACAACGAAAGCGTAGTTTTCGGCGAAATCGCAATTCACCAAGAATTCTCCTTCTCTAAGCGACTCTTTCAAATTTTTCATAAAGCTTCCTTGAGACGACGCAATAAAATCATGAGTCTTTAGATTCATGATTTTACAGCAAAACTCCTTGATGAATTTGGGCGAAGTTAGAGTAGAAGTGTTCAACGAACAACGGGGTTTTGTTACCCATACTTTGAATCTGATGTTAGTGATTTGGTTGTCAGAAAATATATTTTTCAGAATATTTGCCAAATCAGTTTCGTCCAGGCATTCTTGACAATCACCTAAGAAACAATCATCAGATTGATTCCAACATGTTACGGCCCTTATGCAGTCTCGATAGTCGACTATGGGGAATTCCGTATCTTTGCTCAATTCGATTAAATCGCACCCTGAAATAATTAATAAATATAACTATAAAAACTAAATTTACAAGCGCCAACAACTCATGAAACGTCACTCGATTGTTTCATAGGAAATATTATTTCAACAACTAATCTGCCAAAATTGTTCCATGAAGAAACTTAAACCTGAGACTTTTTTACGACTGTTACTCGAAGAATTTATTAATGTATCTGAAATGATACTCCGTGTCACATTAGGCTCGAATTGAAAGTATATTCCGTTTTTTATTCGTTTGGGTTTTACAATATAAATAAAGTCATTTCACGTTTTTAGCTCGAAATAGTACTTTTTATCAATAACTATCAATCAACTTTTATTATAATGTAATTACCTTTCATCATAAGTTTTACGTTCTGGTGAAATGCACATACGCAAACTGTATGGGTGCCCGAGGAGGATGCTAAGATACAATGTTTGGGCCTCAACCGCTTGAACGACGAGAAGCTTATTTTTCTATTAGGGTTCTCTATCTGAAAGTGCTCAAACAATCTCTTCAGGTTGAAAAGCACTAGTCTTCTTTGGACATGTGTCCGGACTCCATCCTTGTTTCGAACAGATATAAAATCTTTTATTCCGGCCATCATGGCACTGTATCTCGAATCTTCATAAAATTCAGCAACACATTTTTTTAAATCTTCAGGTAGCGGTTTTCCTGCAATTTGAAAGGTCATTAATTTGTAACGAGAAGGAGAGTATTGGTAATGATATATTTATAATGTATAATGTATTACAGTACGAGTTTATCAACGACATTGTATTCCAAGAATATAATTAAATCGTTTCTACTAATCGAAGAGCTTTTTTCAAAACAAACAGAAATCAAAAAAGTTTTTGATCGGTAACAACAGTACCTCGGGCTTAAAGTGCAATGAAAAGTATGATTCCTAGCGATAGAGAAAGAAAATTGGTAAATGTAAATTTTATAATTGTCTGGCTATAACATTAACTATTTCTTATTTTTTACCTCGATTCGCAGCAGGCAGTGACAATATACATTTCGTTTTTACGAGTTTCTTTGCAGCTCGAGCCATATACTTTGTTGTATTCATCGTTTTTGCTACCTCCTCCAGGCTCCAACTGTCGGGTAACAATGTAAGAATTTGGAGTTTCTGGGGTCGAGTAGTATCAGTGTGGTCGAATTTCTCCTTTAATTTCTTGACCAAATCTCCAAAATATCTTGCATTGTTTTTTATCGCTCCACTGTTCTTCTCAACGAGATGCGGTGCCCCAAGCGATGTTTTCAATGCCGTCGAAACTTCATTACTTTTTTTTTCGATGTATACATCAGATCGTAATTTTTTCTTAAGTATCGGTGATACATTCATTGATTGCAGTGCCCGATTTAAGGCAGGAAGTCGGGTATGAAGACTCAGTGACGATGAATGACTTGGCTGACTTGAAATGAAATCACTACTCGTGGTATATTGCGATCCTGAGTCACAAAATGACATGAAATTGTGAATAAATTAATTTAAATGTTTGTATGTTATAGATTTTAGTGCTATTAAGGTCGCTAGAAAAAACTTATTGGCCAATTTTCGTAAAGATACATAATTTAGAGAGTTGCTTTGCAATAGATCTTATCACGTACCTTGGATTTCATTGGAAGCAATAACGTTTGTATTATCAATTGTTTCATTTCGAAGAACGTCTAGATAAACATTCCGTGGTGACTCGTGCGTCTTCATTCGTAATATTTTCTGATTTTCGTCATGGTGGGTGTCGTTTTTGGTGGGTGCTACACGAGATACGGCTCCGGATTGATACGACACAGTAGGCGGTTTGGTGCGCAAATTTGCTCGACACTTGACACATACTTTCAGTTTAGAATTTAAGTTCCATTTATCTTGAGCTTCAATTGTGATTCGCCGCAAACTTTTACGCACTAAATGATCGATCAACCCATAGGGATTGCAACAGCAGTCTTCAAACATTTTCGTTTCGTTACTGCGTGCCGAAGCAAACTAATTGAGTATTCAATACCGTACGGCGACCCACGACTGCAGCCGTATACCTGACGTTGTTTACCGTCAACAACGCCTAAGAAAGTACATTCAAGGTCCTTTGCTCGTTCTATTTATATTTTTGTGTAAACAGTATGACATATAACTTGTGTAAACTCCAAATCAAAAGCCTTGTGAGACTCCAACTCAACGAAAAAGAAAACAAAAAGTGAATGAATTATTGAAAGTCGATATTTGAGTCGAAAAAATCAAGATATCAATTTTTTCATAAGAATGATTTATTTTCTATCGATTCAAAAAAAAAACTAAAATTATTTTTTTAATGGTTGTCGGAATTTCCATAGTTCCAAAAAAAAAAAAATTTTTTTTAAATAAAAGCAAAAAAGATCCTACTCTAAATTTATATGAAATATTGATTTTTTCAAGCACAGAATACATGAAAAAAAATTCATCGGTTTTAAAAATATCGCTCTGCCTTTTGCACCCGGGTGTGTATGAAAATTTTATTTTTAGCATTCTTTTTTTCGTTCCATAATTTTGCACGTAACCCCAGGTCCCTAAAAAAATGTAATATGAACACTGGGGAGGTGCAGTAAGAGGATAGGATGTGTCTAAGGGGCTGTGAAAAATTCAAAGACTGGAGGAAATGCAAAAAACAAGTCCAAATAAAATGAATCGATATTCGAGCCGAAAAAATCAAGATATCGATTTTTTCATAAGAATGATTTATTTTTTATCGATTTAAAAAAAAAAACTGAAATTATTATTTTTAATGTTTGTTGGAATTTTCATAGTTCCGAAAAAAAAAAATTTTTTTTTAAAATAAAAGCAAAAAGGATCCCACTCTAAATTTATATGAAATATCGATTTTTTCAAGCACAGAATACATGAAAAAAAATTCATCGATTTTAAAAATATCGCTCTGCTTTTTTCACCCGGGTTTGTATGAAAATTTTGTTTTTAGCATCCTTTTTTTCGTTCCATAATTTTGCAACTGACCCCAGGTCCGTAAAAAAATGTAATATGAACGTTAGGGAGGTGCAGTAAGAGGATAGGATGTGTTTAAGGGGCTGTGAAAAATTCAAAGACTGGAGGAAATGCAAAAAACAAGTCCAAATAAAATGAATCGATATTCAAGCCGAAAAAATCAAGATATCGATTTTTTCTTAAGAATGATTTATTTTTGATCGATTTTTACAAAAAAACTAAAATTATTATTTTCAATGTTTGTCGGAATTTTCATAGTTCCGAAAAAAAAATTTTTTTTTTTTAAATAAAAGAAAAAAAGATCCCACTCTAAATTTATATGAAATATTGATTTTTTCAAGCACCGAATACATGAAAAAAAATTCATCGATTTTAAAAATATCGCTCTGCCTTTATCACCCAGGTTCAGGTTGGAGGAAATACAATTAACCATGTCCAAATAAAATAAATCGATATTCAAGCCGAAAAAATCAAGATATCGAATTTTTTATAAGAATGATTTATTTTTTATTGATTTTAAAAAAAAAACCAAAATTATTATTTTTAATGTTTGTCGGAATTTTTCTACTTTCGAAAAATAAAAATTTAAAAATCAAATATAAGCAAAAAAGATCCCATTCTGAATTTATATAGAAACTTGATTTTTTCGAGCATAGAATACATGAAAAAAAATTCATCGGTTTTAAAAATATCGCTCAGCCTGATTTCGCTTATTTTTCATTCTTTTAATTTTTCTAAGGGGGAGGGGGGGGTTGAAAAATTTCCAAAAAAATCAAGAGATGTTTTTGGGTTACCCCAAACTGAATAAAAAATTGCCAACCGATTCTGAAGGGGTGAGGGTTTTGACCCGTTCGAATTGAGCGGGCTTTCCCCATACATACATATATATATATATATTAATATAAATAAATCAGTGAATATATATATTTAATAAATTTATTATTATTAAATGAATTTCATATATTTATTTATAATAAATTTATTATATATAAATAGAAATAAAACGATGTTTAAAATTTTATTAATATACAGATGTAACATATATGTTGAAATGCTCGATATGATCGTTTTAAAGAAAAAGTAATTATCATTGTTATAATTTTGATTAAAAATATATTTTTAATAAAAAAAAATAAATAGTTTTATTATAATAAATCCCTATTTATACCATAAATGTCTGGTATATTTATCTTTAAATTTAAATAAATCTTTTATATTTATATATAATAAATTTATTATAAATAAATGTAATATATATATATAAATTATGATATCATAATTTTTATTTATTTATAAATTAAATTTTTATTTAATAAAAAAAAAAAAAAACCTTAAAAAAATTTATTAATATATATATACATGTTAATAGATATAAATTATTACAAGTTAATTTATATATAAATATATAAATAAATATTAATAAATTTTAAATAAAATAATTTTAATTAGAATTTTATTATTTAATTTGTTTTAAGAGTTGAATTTTTATCAAATTAACATTTAAATAAAAAGTATTGATTAAATTTAATTAATTTAAAAATTGATTAAATTTAAAACAAAATAATTTTAATTAGAATTTTATTATTTAATTTGTTTTAAGAGTTGAATTTTTATCAAATTAACATTTAAATAAAAAGTATTAATTAAATTAAATTAATTTAAAAATTGATTAAATTTAAAACAAAATAATTTTAATTAAAATTTTATTACTTAATTTATTTTAAGAGTTGAATTTTTATCAGATTAATATTTAAATAAAAAGTATTAATTAAATTTAATTAATTTAAAAATTGATTAAATTTAAAACAAAATAATTTTAATTAGAATTTTATTACTTAATTTATTTTAAGAGTTGAATTTTTATCAAATTAATATTTAAATAAAAAGTACTAATTAAATTTAATTAATTTAAAAATTGATTAAATTTAAAACAAAATAATTTTAAATAGAATTTTATTATTTAATTTGTTTTAAGAGTTGAATTTTTATCAAATTAACATTTAAATAAAAAGTATTAATTAAATTTAATTAATTAAAAAATTGATTAAATTTAAAACAAAATAATTTTAATTAAAATTTTATTACTTAATTTGTTTTAAGAGTTGAATTTTCATCAAATTAACATTTAAATAAAAAGTATTAATTAAATTTAATTAATTTAAAAATTGATTAAATTTAAAAGAAAATAATTTTAATTAAAATTTTATTACTTAATTTATTTTAAGAGTTGAATTTTTATCAAATTAATATTTAAATAAAAAGTATTAATTAAATTTAATTAATTTAAAAATTGATTAAATTTAAAACAAAATAATTTTAATTAGAATTTTATTACTTAATTTATTTTAAGAGTTGAATTTTTATCAAATTAACATTTAAATAAAAAGTATTAATTGAATTTAATTAATTTAAAAATTGATTAAATTTAAAACAAAATAATTTTAATTAAAATTTTATTACTTAATTTATTTTAAGAGTTGAATTTTTATCAAATTAATATTTAAATAAAAAGTATTAATTTAATTTAATTAATTTAAAAATTGATTAAATTTAAAACAAAATAATTTTAATTAGAATTTTATTACTTAATTTATTTTAAGAGTTGAATTTTTATCAAATTAATATTTAAATAAAAAGTACTAATTAAATTTAATTAATTTAAAAGGTGATTAAATTTTAAACAAAATCATTTTAATTATAGTTTTATTACTTAATTTGTTTTAAGAGTCTAATTTTTATCAAATTAATATTTAAATAAAAAGTATTAATTAAATTTAATTAATTTAAAAATTGATTAAATTTTAAACAAAATAATTTTAATAAGAATTTTATTACTTAATTTATTTCAAGAGTTGAAATTTTATCAAATTAATATTTAAATAGAAAGTACTAATTAAATTTAATTAATTTAAAAATTGATTAAATTTTAAACAAAATAATTTTAATTTCAGTTTTATTACTTAATTTGTTTTAAGAGTTGAATTTTTATCAAATTAACATTTAAATAATAAGTACTAATTAAATTTAATTAATTTAAAAATTGATTAAATTTTAAACAAAATAATTTTGATTAGAATTTTATTACTTAATTTGTTTTAAGAGTTGAATTTTTATCAAATTAACATTTAAATAAAAAGTATTAATTGAATTTAATTAATTTAAAAATTGATTAAATTTAAAACAAAATAATTTTAATTAAAATTTTATTACTTAATTTATTTTAAGAGTTGAATTTTTATCAAATTAATATTTAAATAAAAAGTATTAATTTAATTTAATTAATTTAAAAATTGATTAAATTTAAAACAAAATAATTTTAATTAGAATTTTATTACTTAATTTATTTTAAGAGTTGAATTTTTATCAAATTAATATTTAAATAAAAAGTACTAATTAAATTTAATTAATTTAAAAGGTGATTAAATTTTAAACAAAATCATTTTAATTATAGTTTTATTACTTAATTTGTTTTAAGAGTCTAATTTTTATCAAATTAACATTTGAATAATAAGTACTAATTAAATTTAATTAATTTAAAAATTGATTAAATTTTAAACAAAATAATTTTAATTAGAGTTTTATTACTTAATTTATTTTAAGAGTTGAATTTTTATCAAATTAACATTTAAATGATAAGTACTAATTAAATTTAATTAATTTAAAAATTGATTAAATTGAAACAAAATAATTTTAATTAGAATTTTATTACTTAATTTGTTTTAAGAGTTGAATTTTTATCAAATTAACATTTAAATAATAAGTACTAATTAAATTTAATTAATTTAAGAATTGATTATCTTTAAAACAAAATAATTTTAATAAGAATTTTATTATTTAATTTGTTTTAAGAGTTGAATTTTTATCAAATTAACATTTAAATAATAAGTACTAATTAAATTAAATTAATTTAAAAATTGATTAAATTTAAAACAAAATAATTTTAATTATAGTTTTATTACTTAATTTGTTTCAAGAGTTGAATTTTTATCAAGATAATATTTAAATAAAAAGTATTAATTAAATTTAATTAATTTAAAAATTGATTAAATTTAAAACAAAATAATTTTAATTAGAATTTTATGACTTAATTTATTTTAAGAGTTGAATTTTTATCAAATTAATATTTAAATAAAAAGTACTAATTAAATTTAATTAATTTAAAAATTGATTAAATTTTAAACAAAATAATCTTAATTATAGTTTTATTACTTAATTTGTTTTAAGAGTTGAATTTTTATCAAATTAACATTTAAATAATAAGTACTAATTAAATTTAATTAATTTAAAAATTAATTAAATTTTAAACAAAATAATTTTAATTAGAGTTTTATTATTTAATTTATTTTAAGAGTTGAATTTTTATCAAATTAACATTTAAATAATAAGTACTAATTAAATTTAATTAATTTAAAAATTGATTAAATTCTAAACAAAATAATTTTAATTATAATTTTATCACTTAATTTGTTTTAAGAGTTGAATTTTTATCAAATTAACATTTAAATAATAAGTACTAATTAAATTTAATTAATTTCAAAATTGATTAAATTTTAAACAAAATAATTTTAATTAGAGTTTTATTATTTAATTTATTTTAAGAGTTGAATTTTTATCAAATTAACATTTAAATAATAAGTACTAATTAAATTTAATAAATTTAAAAATTGATTAAATTTTAAACAAAATAATTTTAATTATAATTTTATTACTTAATTTGTTTTAAGAGTTGAATTTTTATCAAATTAATATTTAAATAATAAGTACTAATTAAATTTAATTAATTTAAAAATTTATTAAATTTTAAACAAAATAATTTTAATTAGAGTTTTATTACTTAATTTATTTTAAGAGTTGAATTTTTATCAAATTAACATTTAAATAATAAGTACTAATTAAATTTAATTAATTTAAAAATTGATTAAATTTTAAACAAAATAGTTTTAATTAGAATTTTATTACTTAATTTGTTTTAAGAGTTGAATTTTTATCAAATTAACATTTAAATAATAAGTACTAATCAAATTTAATTAATTTAAAAATTGATTCAATTTTAAACAAAATAATTTTAATTAGAGTTTTATTACTTAATTTATTTTAAGAGTTCAATTTTTATCAAATTAACATTCAAATAATAAGTACTAATTAAATTAAATTAATTTAAAAATTGATTAAATTTAAAACAAAATAATTTTAATTAGAATTTTATCATTTAATTTGTTTTAAGAGTTGAATTTTAATCAAATTAACATTTAAATCATAAGTACTAATTAAATTTAATTAATTTAAAAATTGATTAAATTTTAAACAAAATAATTTTAATTATAATTTTATTACTTAATTTGTTTTAAAAGTTGAATTTTTTTAAATTAACATTTAAATAATAAGTACTAATTAAATTTAATTAATTTCAAAATTGATTAAATTTTAAACAAAATAATTTTAATTAGAGTTTTATTATTTAATTTATTTTAAGAGTTGAATTTTAATCAAATTAACATTTAAATAATAAGTACTAATTAAATTTAATTAATTTAAAAATTGATTAAATTTAAAACAAAATAATTTTAATTAGAATTTTATTATTGACTTTGTTTTAAGAGTTGAATTTTTATCAAATTAACATTTAAATAATAAGTACTAATTGAATTTAATTAATTTAAAAATTGATTAAATTTAAAACAAAATAATTTTAATTATAGTTTTATTACTTAATTTGTTTTGAGAGTTGAATTTTTATCAAATTAACATTTAAATAATAAGTACTGATTAAATTTAATTAATTTAAAAATTGATTAAATTTTAAACAGAATAATTTTAATTAGAATTTTATTACTTAATTTGTTTTAAGAGTTGAATTTTTATCAAATTAACATTTAAATAATAAGTATCAATTAAATTTAATTAATTTAAAAATTGATTAAATTTAAAACAAAATAATTTTAATTATAGTTTTATTACTTAATTTGTTTTAAGAGTTGAATTTTTATCAAATTAACATTTAAATAATAAGTATTAATTAAATTTAATTAATTTAAAAATTGATTAAATTTTAAACAAAATAATTTTAATTAGAGTTTTATTACTTAATTTATTTTAAGAGTTGAATTTTTATCAAATTAACATTTAAATAATAAGTACTAATTAAATTTAATTAATTTAAAAATTGATTAAATTGAAACAAAATAATTTTAATTAGAATTTTATTACTTAATTTGTTTTAAGAGTTGAATTTTTATCAAATTAACATTTAAATAATAAGAACTAATTAAATTTAATTAATTTAAAAATTGATTAAATTTGAAGCAAAATAATTTTAATTAGAGTTTTATTATTTAATTTATTTTAAGAGTTGAATTTTTATCAAATTAACATTTAAATAATAAGTACTAATTAAATTTAATTAATTTAAAAATTGATTAAATTTTAAACAAAATAATTTTAATTATAATTTTATTACTTAATTTGTTTTAAGAGTTGAATTTTAATCAAATTAACATTTAAATAATAAGTACTAATTAAATTTAATTAATTTAAAAATTGATTAAATTTTAAACAAAATAATTTTAATTAGAATTTTATTACTTAATTTGGTTTAAGAGTTGAATTTTTATCAAATTAACATTTAAATAAAAAGTATTAATTGAATTTAATTAATTTAAAAATTGATTAAATTTAAAACAAAATAATTTTAATTAAAATTTTATTACTTAATTTATTTTAAGAGTTGAATTTTTATCAAATTAATATTTAAATAAAAAGTATTAATTTAATTTAATTAATTTAAAAATTGATTAAATTTAAAACAAAATAATTTTAATTAGAATTTTATTACTTAATTTATTTTAAGAGTTGAATTTTTATCAAATTAATATTTAAATAAAAAGTACTAATTAAATTTAATTAATTTAAAAGGTGATTAAATTTTAAACAAAATCATTTTAATTATAGTTTTATTACTTAATTTGTTTTAAGAGTCTAATTTTTATCAAATTAACATTTGAATAATAAGTACTAATTAAATTTAATTAATTTAAAAATTGATTAAATTTTAAACAAAATAATTTTAATTAGAGTTTTATTACTTAATTTATTTTAAGAGTTGAATTTTTATCAAATTAACATTTAAATAATAAGTACTAATCAAATTTAATTAATTTAAAAATTGATTAAATTGAAACAAAATAATTTTAATTAGAATTTTATTACTTAATTTGTTTTAAGAGTTGAATTTTTATCAAATTAACATTTAAATAATAAGTACTAATTAAATTTAATTAATTTAAGAATTGATTATCTTTAAAACAAAATAATTTTAATAAGAATTTTATTATTTAATTTGTTTTAAGAGTTGAATTTTTATCAAATTAACATTTAAATAATAAGTACTAATTAAATTTAATTAATTTAAAAATTGATTAAATTTAAAACAAAATAATTTTAATTATAGTTTTATTACTTAATTTGTTTCAAGAGTTGAATTTTTATCAAGATAATATTTAAATAAAAAGTATTAATTAAATTTAATTAATTTAAAAATTGATTAAATTTAAAACAAAATAATTTTAATTAGAATTTTATGACTTAATTTATTTTAAGAGTTGAATTTTTATCAAATTAATATTTAAATAAAAAGTACTAATTAAATTTAATTAATTTAAAAATTGATTAAATTTTAAACAAAATAATCTTAATTATAGTTTTATTACTTAATTTGTTTTAAGAGTTGAATTTTTATCAAATTAACATTTAAATAATAAGTACTAATTAAATTTAATTAATTTAAAAATTGATTAAATTTTAAACAAAATAATTTTAATTAGAGTTTTATTATTTAATTTATTTTAAGAGTTGAATTTTTATCAAATTAACATTTAAATAATAAGTACTAATTAAATTTAATTAATTTAAAAATTGATTAAATTCTAAACAAAATAATTTTAATTATAATTTTATCACTTAATTTGTTTTAAGAGTTGAATTTTTATCAAATTAACATTTAAATAATAAGTACTAATTAAATTTAATTAATTTCAAAATTGATTAAATTTTAAACAAAATAATTTTAATTAGAGTTTTATTATTTAATTTATTTTAAGAGTTGAATTTTTATCAAATTAACATTTAAATAATAAGTACTAATTAAATTTAATAAATTTAAAAATTGATTAAATTTTAAACAAAATAATTTTAATTATAATTTTATTACTTAATTTGTTTTAAGAGTTGAATTTTTATCAAATTAATATTTAAATAATAAGTACTAATTAAATTTAATTAATTTAAAAATTTATTAAATTTTAAACAAAATAATTTTAATTAGAGTTTTATTACTTAATTTATTTTAAGAGTTGAATTTTTATCAAATTAACATTTAAATAATAAGTACTAATTAAATTTAATTAATTTAAAAATTGATTAAATTTTAAACAAAATAGTTTTAATTAGAATTTTATTACTTAATTTGTTTTAAGAGTTGAATTTTTATCAAATTAACATTTAAATAATAAGTACTAATCAAATTTAATTAATTTAAAAATTGATTCAATTTTAAACAAAATAATTTTAATTAGAGTTTTATTACTTAATTTATTTTAAGAGTTCAATTTTTATCAAATTAACATTCAAATAATAAGTACTAATTAAATTAAATTAATTTCAAAATTGATTAAATTTTAAACAAAATAATTTTAATTAGAGTTTTATCATTTAATTTATTTTAAGAGTTGAATTTTTATCAAATTAACATTTAAAGAATAAGTACTAATTAAATTTAATTAATTTAAAAATTGATTAAATTTAAAACAAAATAATTTTAATTAGAATTTTATTATTGACTTTGTTTTAAGAGTTGAATTTTTATCAAATTAACATTTAAATAATAAGTACTAATTGAATTTAATTAATTTAAAAATTGATTAAATTTAAAACAAAATAATTTTAATTATAGTTTTATTACTTAATTTGTTTTGAGAGTTGAATTTTTATCAAATTAACATTTAAATAATAAGTACTGATTAAATTTAATTAATTTAAAAATTGATTAAATTTTAAACAGAATAATTTTAATTAGAATTTTATTACTTAATTTGTTTTAAGAGTTGAATTTTTATCAAATTAACATTTAAATAATAAGTATCAATTAAATTTAATTAATTTAAAAATTGATTAAATTTAAAACAAAATAATTTTAATTATAGTTTTATTACTTAATTTGTTTTAAGAGTTGAATTTTTATCAAATTAACATTTAAATAATAAGTATTAATTAAATTTAATTAATTTAAAAATTGATTAAATTTTAAACAAAATAATTTTAATTAGAGTTTTATTACTTAATTTATTTTAAGAGTTGAATTTTTATCAAATTAACATTTAAATAATAAGTACTAATTAAATTTAATTAATTTAAAAATTGATTAAATTGAAACAAAATAATTTTAATTAGAATTTTATTACTTAATTTGTTTTAAGAGTTGAATTTTTATCAAATTAACATTTAAATAATAAGAACTAATTAAATTTAATTAATTTAAAAATTGATTAAATTTGAAGCAAAATAATTTTAATTAGAGTTTTATTATTTAATTTATTTTAAGAGTTGAATTTTTATCAAATTAACATTTAAATAATAAGTACTAATTAAATTTAATTAATTTAAAAATTGATTAAATTTTAAACAAAATAATTTTAATTATAATTTTATTACTTAATTTGTTTTAAGAGTTGAATTTTAATCAAATTAACATTTTAATAATAAGTACTAATTAAATTTAATTAATTTAAAAATTGATTAAATTTTAAACAAAATAATTTTAATTAGAATTTTATTACTTAATTTGGTTTAAGAGTTGAATTTTTATCAAATTAACATTTAAATAATAAGTACTAATTAAATTTAATTAATTTAAAAATTGATTAAATTTTAAACAAAATAATTTTAATTTCAGTTTTATTACTTAATTTGTTTTAAGAGTTGAATTTTTATCAAATTAACATTTAAATAATAAGTACTAATTAAATTTAATTAATTTAAAAATTGATTAAATTTTAAACAAAATAATTTTGATTAGAATTTTATTACTTAATTTATTTTAAGAGTTGAATTTTTATCAAATTAACATTTAAATAATAAGTACTAATTAAATTTAATTAATTTAAAAATTGATTAAATTGAAACAAAATAATTTTAATTAGAATTTTATTACTTAATTTGTTTTAAGAGTTGAATTTTTATCAAATTAACATTTAAATAATAAGAACTAATTAAATTTAATTAATTTAAAAATTGATTAAATTTTAAACAAAATAATTTTAATTATAATTTTATTACTTAATTTGTTTTAAAAGTTGAATTTTTTTAAATTAACATTTAAATAATAAGTACTAATTAAATTTAATTAATTTCAAAATTGATTAAATTTTAAACAAAATAATTTTAATTAGAGTTTTATTATTTAATTTATTTTAAGAGTTGAATTTTAATCAAATTAACATTTAAATAATAAGTACTAATTAAATTTAATTAATTTAAAAATTGATTAAATTTAAAACAAAATAATTTTAATTAGAATTTTATTATTGACTTTGTTTTAAGAGTTGAATTTTTATCAAATTAACATTTAAATAATAAGTACTAATTGAATTTAATTAATTTAAAAATTGATTAAATTTAAAACAAAATAATTTTAATTATAGTTTTATTACTTAATTTGTTTTGAGAGTTGAATTTTTATCAAATTAACATTTAAATAATAAGTACTGATTGAATTTAATTAATTTAAAAATTGATTAAATTTTAAACAGAATAATTTTAATTAGAATTTTATTACTTAATTTGTTTTAAGAGTTGAATTTTTATCAAATTAACATTTAAATAATAAGTATCAATTAAATTTAATTAATTTAAAAATTGATTAAATTTAAAACAAAATAATTTTAATTATAGTTTTATTACTTAATTTGTTTTAAGAGTTGAATTTTTATCAAATTAACATTTAAATAATAAGTATTAATTAAATTTAATTAATTTAAAAATTGATTAAATTTTAAACAAAATAATTTTAATTAGAGTTTTATTACTTAATTTATTTTAAGAGTTGAATTTTTATCAAATTAACATTTAAATAATAAGTACTAATTAAATTTAATTAATTTAAAAATTGATTAAATTGAAACAAAATAATTTTAATTAGAATTTTATTACTTAATTTGTTTTAAGAGTTGAATTTTTATCAAATTAACATTTAAATAATAAGAACTAATTAAATTTAATTAATTTAAAAATTGATTAAATTTGAAGCAAAATAATTTTAATTAGAGTTTTATTATTCAATTTATTTTAAGAGTTGAATTTTTATCAAATTAACATTTAAATAATAAGTACTAATTAAATTTAATTAATTTAAAAATTGATTAAATTTTAAACAAAATAATTTTAATTATAATTTTATTACTTAATTTGTTTTAAGAGTTGAATTTTAATCAAATTAACATTTAAATAATAAGTACTAATTAAATTTAATTAATTTAAAAATTGATTAAATTTTAAACAAAATAATTTTAATTAGAATTTTATTACTTAATTTGGTTTAAGAGTTGAATTTTTATCAAATTAACATTTAAATAAAAAGTATTAATTGAATTTAATTAATTTAAAAATTGATTAAATTTAAAACAAAATAATTTTAATTAAAATTTTATTACTTAATTTATTTTAAGAGTTGAATTTTTATCAAATTAATATTTAAATAAAAAGTATTAATTTAATTTAATTAATTTAAAAATTGATTAAATTTGAAACAAAATAATTTTAATTAGAATTTTATTACTTAATTTATTTTAAGAGTTGAATTTTTATCAAATTAATATTTAAATAAAAAGTACTAATTAAATTTAATTAATTTAAAAGGTGATTAAATTTTAAACAAAATCATTTTAATTATAGTTTTATTACTTAATTTGTTTTAAGAGTCTAATTTTTATCAAATTAACATTTGAATAATAAGTACTAATTAAATTTAATTAATTTAAAAATTGATTAAATTTTAAACAAAATAATTTTAATTAGAGTTTTATTACTTAATTTATTTTAAGAGTTGAATTTTTATCAAATTAACATTTAAATAATAAGTACTAATCAAATTTAATTAATTTAAAAATTGATTAAATTGAAACAAAATAATTTTAATTAGAATTTTATTACTTAATTTGTTTTAAGAGTTGAATTTTTATCAAATTAACATTTAAATAATAAGTACTAATTAAATTTAATTAATTTAAGAATTGATTATCTTTAAAACAAAATAATTTTAATAAGAATTTTATTATTTAATTTGTTTTAAGAGTTGAATTTTTATCAAATTAACATTTAAATAATAAGTACTAATTAAATTTAATTAATTTAAAAATTGATTAAATTTAAAACAAAATAATTTTAATTATAGTTTTATTACTTAATTTGTTTCAAGAGTTGAATTTTTATCAAGATAATATTTAAATAAAAAGTATTAATTAAATTTAATTAATTTAAAAATTGATTAAATTTAAAACAAAATAATTTTAATTAGAATTTTATGACTTAATTTATTTTAAGAGTTGAATTTTTATCAAATTAATATTTAAATAAAAAGTACTAATTAAATTTAATTAATTTAAAAATTGATTAAATTTTAAACAAAATAATCTTAATTATAGTTTTATTACTTAATTTGTTTTAAGAGTTGAATTTTTATCAAATTAACATTTAAATAATAAGTACTAATTAAATTTAATTAATTTAAAAATTGATTAAATTTTAAACAAAATAATTTTAATTAGAGTTTTATTATTTAATTTATTTTAAGAGTTGAATTTTTATCAAATTAACATTTAAATAATAAGTACTAATTAAATTTAATTAATTTAAAAATTGATTAAATTCTAAACAAAATAATTTTAATTATAATTTTATCACTTAATTTGTTTTAAGAGTTGAATTTTTATCAAATTAACATTTAAATAATAAGTACTAATTAAATTTAATTAATTTCAAAATTGATTAAATTTTAAACAAAATAATTTTAATTAGAGTTTTATTATTTAATTTATTTTAAGAGTTGAATTTTTATCAAATTAACATTTAAATAATAAGTACTAATTAAATTTAATAAATTTAAAAATTGATTAAATTTTAAACAAAATAATTTTAATTATAATTTTATTACTTAATTTGTTTTAAGAGTTGAATTTTTATCAAATTAATATTTAAATAATAAGTACTAATTAAATTTAATTAATTTAAAAATTTATTAAATTTTAAACAAAATAATTTTGATTAGAATTTTATTACTTAATTTATTTTAAGAGTTGAATTTTTATCAAATTAACATTTAAATAATAAGTACTAATTAAATTTAATTAATTTAAAAATTGATTAAATTTTAAACAAAATAGTTTTAATTAGAATTTTATTACTTAATTTGTTTTAAGAGTTGAATTTTTATCAAATTAACATTTAAATAATAAGTACTAATCAAATTTAATTAATTTAAAAATTGATTCAATTTTAAACAAAATAATTTTAATTAGAGTTTTATTACTTAATTTATTTTAAGAGTTCAATTTTTATCAAATTAACATTCAAATAATAAGTACTAATTAAATTTAATTAATTTCAAAATTGATTAAATTTTAAACAAAATAATTTTAATTAGAGTTTTATCATTTAATTTATTTTAAGAGTTGAATTTTTATCAAATTAACATTTAAAGAATAAGTACTAATTAAATTTAATTAATTTAAAAATTGATTAAATTTAAAACAAAATAATTTTAATTAGAATTTTATTATTGACTTTGTTTTAAGAGTTGAATTTTTATCAAATTAACATTTAAATAATAAGTACTAATTGAATTTAATTAATTTAAAAATTGATTAAATTTAAAACAAAATAATTTTAATTATAGTTTTATTACTTAATTTGTTTTGAGAGTTGAATTTTTATCAAATTAACATTTAAATAATAAGTACTGATTAAATTTAATTAATTTAAAAATTGATTAAATTTTAAACAGAATAATTTTAATTAGAATTTTATTACTTAATTTGTTTTAAGAGTTGAATTTTTATCAAATTAACATTTAAATAATAAGTATCAATTAAATTTAATTAATTTAAAAATTGATTAAATTTAAAACAAAATAATTTTAATTATAGTTTTATTACTTAATTTGTTTTAAGAGTTGAATTTTTATCAAATTAACATTTAAATAATAAGTATTAATTAAATTTAATTAATTTAAAAATTGATTAAATTTTAAACAAAATAATTTTAATTAGAGTTTTATTACTTAATTTATTTTAAGAGTTGAATTTTTATCAAATTAACATTTAAATAATAAGTACTAATTAAATTTAATTAATTTAAAAATTGATTAAATTGAAACAAAATAATTTTAATTAGAATTTTATTACTTAATTTGTTTTAAGAGTTGAATTTTTATCAAATTAACATTTAAATAATAAGAACTAATTAAATTTAATTAATTTAAAAATTGATTAAATTTGAAGCAAAATAATTTTAATTAGAGTTTTATTATTTAATTTATTTTAAGAGTTGAATTTTTATCAAATTAATATTTAAATAATAAGTACTAATTAAATTTAATTAATTTAAAAATTGATTAAATTTTAAACAAAATAATTTTAATTATAATTTTATTACTTAATTTGTTTTAAGAGTTGAATTTTAATCAAATTAACATTTTAATAATAAGTACTAATTAAATTTAATTAATTTAAAAATTGATTAAATTTTAAACAAAATAATTTTAATTAGAATTTTATTACTTAATTTGGTTTAAGAGTTGAATTTTTATCAAATTAACATTTAAATAATAAGTACTAATTAAATTTAATTAATTTAAAAATTGATTAAATTTTAAACAAAATAATTTTAATTTCAGTTTTATTACTTAATTTGTTTTAAGAGTTGAATTTTTATCAAATTAACATTTAAATAATAAGTACTAATTAAATTTAATTAATTTAAAAATTGATTAAATTTTAAACAAAATAATTTTGATTAGAATTTTATTACTTAATTTGTTTTAAGAGTTGAATTTTTATCAAATTAACATTTAAATAAAAAGTATTAATTGAATTTAATTAATTTAAAAATTGATTAAATTTAAAACAAAATAATTTTAATTAAAATTTTATTACTTAATTTATTTTAAGAGTTGAATTTTTATCAAATTAATATTTAAATAAAAAGTATTAATTTAATTTAATTAATTTAAAAATTGATTAAATTTAAAACAAAATAATTTTAATTAGAATTTTATTACTTAATTTATTTTAAGAGTTGAATTTTTATCAAATTAATATTTAAATAAAAAGTACTAATTAAATTTAATTAATTTAAAAGGTGATTAAATTTTAAACAAAATCATTTTAATTATAGTTTTATTACTTAATTTGTTTTAAGAGTCTAATTTTTATCAAATTAACATTTGAATAATAAGTACTAATTAAATTTAATTAATTTAAAAATTGATTAAATTTTAAACAAAATAATTTTAATTAGAGTTTTATTACTTAATTTATTTTAAGAGTTGAATTTTTATCAAATTAACATTTAAATAATAAGTACTAATTAAATTTAATTAATTTAAAAATTGATTAAATTGAAACAAAATAATTTTAATTAGAATTTTATTACTTAATTTGTTTTAAGAGTTGAATTTTTATCAAATTAACATTTAAATAATAAGTACTAATTAAATTTAATTAATTTAAGAATTGATTATCTTTAAAACAAAATAATTTTAATAAGAATTTTATTATTTAATTTGTTTTAAGAGTTGAATTTTTATCAAATTAACATTTAAATAATAAGTACTAATTAAATTTAATTAATTTAAAAATTGATTAAATTTAAAACAAAATAATTTTAATTATAGTTTTATTACTTAATTTGTTTCAAGAGTTGAATTTTTATCAAGATAATATTTAAATAAAAAGTATTAATTAAATTTAATTAATTTAAAAATTGATTAAATTTAAAACAAAATAATTTTAATTAGAATTTTATGACTTAATTTATTTTAAGAGTTGAATTTTCATCAAATTAATATTTAAATAAAAAGTACTAATTAAATTTAATTAATTTAAAAATTGATTAAATTTTAAACAAAATAATTTTAATTATAGTTTTATTACTTAATTTGTTTTAAGAGTTGAATTTTTATCAAATTAACATTTAAATAATAAGTACTAATTAAATTTAATTAATTTTAAAATTGATTAAATTTTAAACAAAATAATTTTAATTAGAGTTTTATTATTTAATTTATTTTAAGAGTTGAATTTTTATCAAATTAACATTTAAATAATAAGTACTAATTAAATTTAATTAATTTAAAAATTGATTAAATTCTAAACAAAATAATTTTAATTATAATTTTATCACTTAATTTGTTTTAAGGGTTGAATTTTTATCAAATTAACATTTAAATAATAAGTACTAATTAAATTTAATTAATTTCAAAATTGATTAAATTTTAAACAAAATAATTTTAATTAGAGTTTTATTATTTAATTTATTTTAAGAGTTGAATTTTTATCAAATTAACATTTAAATAATAAGTACTAATTAAATTTAATAAATTTAAAAATTGATTAAATTTTAAACAAAATAATTTTAATTATAATTTTATTACTTAATTTGTTTTAAGAGTTGAATTTTTATCAAATTAATATTTAAATAATAAGTACTAATTAAATTTAATTAATTTAAAAATTTATTAAATTTTAAACAAAATAATGTTAATTACAGTTTTATTACTTAATTTATTTTAAGAGTTGAATTTTTATCAAATTAACATTTAAATAATAAGTACTAATTAAATTTAATTAATTTAAAAATTGATTAAATTTTAAACAAAATAGTTTTAATTAGAATTTTATTACTTAATTTGTTTTAAGAGTTGAATTTTTATCAAATTAACATTTAAATAATAAGTACTAATCAAATTTAATTAATTTAAAAATTGATTCAATTTTAAACAAAATAATTTTAATTAGAGTTTTATTACTTAATTTATTTTAAGAGTTTAATTTTTATCAAATTAACATTCAAATAATAAGTACTAATTAAATTAAATTAATTTAAAAATTGATTAAATTTAAAACAAAATAATTTTAATTAGAATTTTATTATTTAATTTGTTTTAAGAGTTGAATTTTAATCAAATTAACATTTAAATCATAAGTACTAATTAAATTTAATTAATTTAAAAATTGATTAAATTTCAAACAAAATAATTTTAATTATAATTTTATTACTTAATTTGTTTTAAAAGTTGAATTTTTTTAAATTAACATTTAAATAATAAGTACTAATTAAATTTAATTAATTTAAAAATTGATTAAATTTTAAACAAAATAATTTTAATTAGAGTTTTATTATTTAATTTATTTTAAGAGTTGAATTTTTATCAAATTAACATTTAAATAATAAGTACTAATTAAATTTAATTAATTTAAAAATTGATTAAATTTAAACCAAAATAATTTTAATTAGAATTTTATTATTGACTTTGTTTTAAGAGTTGAATTTTTATCAAATTAACATTTAAATAATAAGTACTAATTGAATTTAATTAATTTAAAAATTGATTAAATTTAAAACAAAATAATTTTAATTATAGTTTTATGACTTAATTTGTTTTGAGAGTTGAATTTTTATCAAATTAACATTTAAATAATAAGTACTGATTAAATTTAATTAATTTAAAAATTGATTAAATTTTAAACAGAATAATTTTAATTAGAATTTTATTACTTAATTTGTTTTAAGAGTTGAATTTTTATCAAATTAACATTTAAATAATAAGTATCAATTAAATTTAATTAATTTAAAAATTGATTAAATTTTAAACAAAATAATTTTAATTAGATTTTTATTACTTTATTTGTTTTAAGAGTTGAATTTTCATCAAATTAACATTTAAATAATAAGTATTAATTAAATTTAATTAATTTAAAAATTGATCAAATTTTAAACAAAATAATTTTAATTATAGTTTTATTATTTAATTTGTTTTAAGAGTTGAATTTTTATTAAATTAACATTTAAATAAAAAGTACTAATTAAATTTAATTAATTCAAAAATTGATTAAATTTAAAACAAAATAATTTTAATTATAGTTTTATTACTTAATTTGTTTTAAGAGTTGAATTTTTATCAAATTAACATTTAAATAATAAGTATTAATTAAATTTAATTAATTTAAAAATTGATTAAATTTTAAACAAAATAATTTTAATTAGAGTTTTATTACTTAATTTATTTTAAGAGTTGAATTTTTATCAAATTAACATTTAAATAATAAGTACTAATTAAATTTAATTAATTTAAAAATTGATTAAATTGAAACAAAATAATTTTAATTAGAATTTTATTACTTAATTTGTTTTAAGAGTTGAATTTTTATCAAATTAACATTTAAATAATAAGAACTAATTAAATTTAATTAATTTAAAAATTGATTAAATTTGAAGCAAAATAATTTTAATTAGAGTTTTATTATTTAATTTATTTTAAGAGTTGAATTTTTATCAAATTAACATTTAAATAATAAGTACTAATTAAATTTAATTAATTTCAAAATTGATTAAATTTAAAACAAAAGAATTTTAATTATAATTTCATTACTTAATTTGTTTTAAGAGTTGAATTTTTATCAAATTAACATTTAAATAAAAAGTATTAATTAAATTTAATTAATTTAAAAATTGATTAAATTTTAAACAAAATAATTTGAATTATAATTTTATTACTTAATTTGTTTTAAGAGTTGAATTTTTATCAAATTAACATTTAAATAATAAGTACTAATTAAATTTAATTAATTTAAAAATTGATTAAATTTTAAACAAAATAATTTTAATTAGAGTTTTATTATTTAATTTATTTTAAGAGTTGAATTTTTATCAAATTAACATTTAAATAATAAGTACTGTTGAATTTAATTAATTTAAAAATTGATTAAATTTTCAACAAAATAATTTTAATTATAATTTTATTACTTAATTTGTTTCAAGAGTTGAATTTTAATCAAATTAACATTTAAATAATAAGTACTAATTAAATTTAATTAATTAAAAAATTGATTAAATTTTAAGCAAAATAATTTTAATTAGAGTTTTATTATTCAATTTATTTTAAGAGTTGAATTTTTATCAAATTAACATTTAAATAATAAGTACTAATTAAATTTAATTAATTTAAAAATTGATTAAATTTTAAACAAAATAATTTTAATTATAATTTTATTACTTAATTTGTTTTAAGAGTTGAATTTTAATCAAATTAACATTTAAATAATAAGTACTAATTAAATTTAATTAATTTAAAAATTGATTAAATTTTAAACAAAATAATTTTAATTAGAATTTTATTACTTAATTTGGTTTAAGAGTTGAATTTTTATCAAATTAACATTTAAATAATAAGTACTAATTAAATTTAATTAATTTAAAAATTGATTAAATTTAAAACAAAATAATTTTAATTAGAATTTTATTATTTAATTTATTTTAAGAATTGAATTTTTATCAAATTAACATTTAAATGATAATTACTAATTAAATTTAATCAATTTAAAAATTGATTAAATTTTAAACAAAATAATTTTAATTAGAATTTTATTATTTAATTTGTTTTAAGAATTGAATTTTTATCAAATTAACATTTAAATAATAAGTACTAATTAAATTTAATTAATTTAAAAATTAATATTATTTATTATTACAAAAAAAAATTAAAATAATTAAATTTTATAATATATTTTTTCATAATATATAATTTTATTATTAAAAAAAAATTTAATTTTAGTTTAAAAATTAATTTAAAATTTTTAATTTATTATAATTTATTATAATATATATATATATATAAATATTAAAATTTAAAATTTGAATAATTTGATTAATTTAATATAAAATTTTAAATATTAAATTATTTTATATTTAGGATATTTTTAAAAATAATGATAAAAATTAAGCCAGCAATTGCGGTTAAACAATTGTTATAAATTAATAAATTTAATTAATTAATAAATTTATTTATATGAATAATATTTTTAATTAATAATTTTTAGTGAAATATAATTATTGTAATTAATTATTAATAATATTAAATGATTGAATAAAATTGTAGAAAAATTAGGATTAGATACCCTATTATTGAGTTTAAAATTAAATTAATTGAAGTATTAAATGATATTTTTCACTAAATTTAAAAAATATGGCGGTATTATTTCTATTTAGAGGAATTTGTTATATAATTGATGGTCCACGAGTTTAATTACTTAATTTTAATACTTATATATTTTCGAGTAAAAAATTTTATTTAAGAATATTTTTAAAATTTTATTGCTTATAAATTGAATTCAGGTCAAAATGTAGTTATATTTAAGAAATGATGAATTACAATAAATAAAATTTAATTATTTATTTATTTTAAATAATAAAAATAATAGGATTTAAAAGTAAATTTATTTATTTAAATATATTAAATTTAGTTGAATAATATGTACATATTGCCCGTCATTTTCATTTAAAATGAAACAAGTCGTAACAAAGTAAAAATACCGGAAGGTATTTTTAGAAAATTAAATTTTAGTTTAATGAAAATATATTATTTACAATAATAAGATTATGGTATTAACATAAATTTAAATTAAATAATAATTTTATAATTAATTAAGATTTTAAATTTATATTAAATAAAATATTTTAAAATTAAATAAAATTTAAGTAATTTAAGTAAAAAAAAAAATTAAATTAAAATTATAATTGAAAAATTTAATTAAATTAATTTAATGTTAAATAATTAAAATAAAAATTTATTTTTTATACCTTTTGTATCAGGGTTAATTAAAATTATTATTTTATTATTAATTTTCGATTTAATAAGATTTAATTAAATAAATTATTTAATGTGGAATAATTATTAAAAATATTTAATTAGTAAAGAAATTTTATTCGATTATTAAGATATCTAATTATTTAAGAAATGAATTTAATTCATATAATTAATAAAAAAAAATAATTTTAAATATTTTTATTTAATTATAAATAATTTTAGGGTTAAGCTTAATAATTATATTTATAATTTTTTTTTTATATTAATAAAAATATATAATTTAAATTAATTTTTTTTTACAAAAATTTAATAATTTATTAATAATATTAAATTAATATATATGAGAGATTCCACGTGAAACCGGCCACTTCTGACCCGACCGGTGTTCGATTTGGATCAAATTTTTTTTCCTCAAAGTACATGCTGACGACAACATTTGACAATTTTTTTAGATTTTTGCCGGCATTATTTATTTAGTAATGAATGCTTGAAAATGTCGTCAGCCGATTTTTCAACTGCAAATATCTCCAAGGCAAGATATCCAAATTTAATGGCTCGCACGACAAAATATGCGGAATAAGGTCATCTTTTAGAAAAAAATATTAAAAAATTTTTTTACTGTTATATATATTACTTTTTTTACATCTAAATTACTAAAATCGACTTTCTGAAAAAACACCATCGTTTTTTTTTTCGAAATTTTTTATCCAGATTCCTTGTCCAATTGTCGAAATTTTGAGCCCTGAGTGAGAGTGGCAAATTCATATTTACTATTTTTTCACGAATTTCAAAGTTTATTGAAATTGGAAAACTACAAACTTCAATGAATATTCCACGAGTGTAGATAACAATTGAAGTCAAAATCATTCATTTTCGAGTCAAGCAATTCGATTAATCAATTTATTCAGGTTCAAATGATCGTAAAAAATTTCGATTCGGCAGAAGATGAATATTTAGTTGTTTGCGATTTCGCGGAAAATGACGCGTTTCTCGTCCAAGATACCGCACCAGGATTTCACTGGAATAATAACTAGGCAACGATACTTCCGGTCGTGATTTACTCGAGACGGAATTCTCAATCACCGCAGCTTGGTAATATTATCGGACTGCAACCACCATAATGAAATAGCTGTCCACGTATACTGTAAAATTATTAGAAACTTTGCTAAGACACTATCGACGCCGACTAGAGTTTATTATTTTTCGGATGGTGCACCGCAGCAATTTGAAAATTATACTAACTTCGTCAACTTATATATCCATGAAGAAGATTTCAGGATTCAAACGGAGTGGCATTTTTTCACGACCACTCAAGGTAAAGGGCCGTTCGGAGGTGTGGGAGGAACGGTAAAAAGATTGGCAGCCCGAGCAAGTTTGCAATTACCATCGAATCAACAAATACCTACCCCGCACGAGTTCTTCGAATGGGCTTCAAGATCAATCACATTGCCAAATATAGAGGTCAAATTTTCACCTCAAGCGGATTATGAAGCAGCTGGCAAACAACTCAAATCACATTCTAGAGCGGCCAAACGGATACCAGAAACACAGAGAATACACCACATAATTCCAGAACCGAACAAAAGCGTTCACGTAAAAAATTATTCATCTTCTGCCGAATCGAAATCTTTTACGATAATTTAAACCTGAATAAATTGATTAATCGAATTGCTTGACTCGCAAATGAATGATTTTGACTTTAATTTTTATCTACACTCGTGGAATATTCATTGAAGTTTGTAGTTTTCCAATTTCGATCAACTTTGAAATTCGTGAAAAAATAGTAAATATGAATTTGCCACTCTCACTCAGGGCTCAAAATTTCGACAATCGGACAAGGAATCTGGATAAAAAATTTCGAAAAAAAAAACGATGGTGTTTTTTCAGAAAGTCGATTTTAGCAATTTAGATGTAAAAAAAGTAATATATATAACAGTAAAAAAAATTTTTAATATTTTTTTCTAAAAGATGACCTTATTCCGCATATTTTGACGTGCGAGCGATTAAATTTGAATATCTTGCCTTGGAGATATTTGCAGTTGAAAAATCGGTTGACGACTTATTAAAAAATTCATAACTAAATAAATAATGCCGGCAAAAATTTAAAAAAATTGTCGAATGTTGTCGTCATCATGTACTTTGAGGAAAAAAAATTTCATCGAAATCGAACACCGGTCGGGTCAGAAGTGGCCGGTTTCACGTGGAATCCCTCATATATATAATTTTTTAAAATTTTATTAATTTAATTTTTTTAATTTATAAAAAATTAAAATAATGATTAAATTAGTATATAAATTATATATATATATATATATATATATATTAAAAATTTAATTTATTTAATTTAAAGGAATTTGGCAATTAATTAATAAAAAATTTTATTCACCTGTTTATCAAAAACATGTCTTTTAGAATATAATTTAAAGTCTAATCTGCTCCATGAAAGGGAAAATTTTAAATAGCTGCGGTATTATGACTGTACAAAGGTAGCATAATCAATAGTTTTTTAATTGAAAGCTAGAATGAAGGATTTAATGAAATATAAACTGTCTAAATCTTATTTATAAAATTTTTTTTATTAATTAAAAAATTAATGTATTTTTGAAAGACGAGAAGACCCTATAGATTTTAATTAATGATAATTTATATTTTAATTAATTATATAAAAATTAATTTTTTTTTTAATTTAATTGGGGTGATTTTTAAATTAGTTTAACTTTAAATTTAAAAAACAAAAATTATTGGATAATTGATCCTTAAAAAAAAAAGATTAAAAGAATAAAATACCTTAGGGATAACAGCGTAATTTTATTAGAAAGATCATATTGATAATAAAGATTGCGACCTCGATGTTGAATTAAGATAAAATTTAAATGGAGAAGTTTAAAATTTTTGGTCTGTTCGACCATTAAAATCTTACATGATTTGAGTTCAGATCGGTGTGAGCCAGATCGGTTTCTATCTTCAAAATAATAAAATTATTTTGTACGAAAGGACTTATAATTAAAAATAATTTTTTGAAATTGAATTAATTTAAATTAATTATCTTGGCAGATTAGTGTAATAAATTTAGAATTTATAAATGTATGTAAATTACAGATGATATATTAAACAATTAATTTTTTATTATATATTTATATTATTTATATTAATTTTGGTAATAATAATAATTTTATTATCAGTTGCTTTTTTAACTTTAATAGAACGTAAAATTTTAGGTTATATTCAGATTCGGAAAGGGCCTAATAAATTAGGGTTTATAGGGTTATTCCAACCATTTAGAGATGCTATTAAGTTAATATTAAAAGAAGATTTATTTATGTTAAAGTTGAATTATATTTATTATTATTTTTCACCAATTTTTATATTATTTATAACATTAATAATATGAATAATTTATCCTTTTATAAATAATTTAATAATAATGAATTTTGGGTTTATTTATTTAATATGTTGTTTTAGTTTAGGGGGGTATGGGGTATTATTAACGGGGTGATCTTCCAATTCATTATATTCAATATTAGGGTCTATTCGTTCATTAGCTCAAACAATTTCATATGAAGTTAGGTTATCTCTTATTATATTTTCATCAATTATATTAATTATAAGATTTAATATTAATAAATTTATAAATATACAATTTAATTTTTGAATAATATTTTTTATATGACCATTAAGATTAATATTTTTTTTTAGAATTATGGCAGAATTAAATCGTACTCCTTTTGATTTTTCTGAGGGGGAGTCAGAATTAGTTTCTGGATTTAATGTAGAGTATAGAAGAGGGGGATTTGTTTTAATTTTTTTATCTGAGTATTCAAGTATTTTATTTATAAGATTTTTAATTACAATATTTTATTTAGGGGCTAATTTCATATATTTAAGATTTTATTTAAAAATTATGTTATTATCATTTTTAATTGTATGAATTCGGGGGTCATTACCTCGGTTTCGTTATGATTTATTAATAAATATTTGTTGATTAATAATTTTACCTTTTTCATTAAATTATTTATTTTATATTATAATATTTAAAAATTTAATTTAAATAAGTTGAAGATAATAGAGTACATTTACTCTATATTATGTTTTCAAAACATATGCTTATTCAAGCTCATTATCTAGTAATTATTATCCCAAATTTTTATTAAAAAAGGGGTAATAAAATAGTATAAAAAATAAGTAATTGTTAATAATTGCCCTATTTCAATAAAAGGGGACTCAACAGGTTGGGATCCTAATCATGTTAAAATTAAAATATTGTTAATAAATAATCAAAATATAAATTGATTTATTGGGTATAATTTAAAACTTTGGAATTTATTTAATTTTAAAATAGGTATAGTTAATAAAATGAAAATTGATATAATAAGGGCAATTACCCCCCCTAATTTATTAGGAATTGATCGAAGAATAGTATAGGCGTATAAAAAATATCATTCAGGTTGAATATGAATGGGGGTAATTATGGAATTAGCTAAAATAAAATTTTCAGGGTCTCTTCAAATATAAGGATTTAATAATACAATAATTATTAAAATTAAATATATTATAATAAATCCGTATATATCTTTAATAGTTAAATAAATATGAAATGGAATTTTATAAAAATTTCTATTTAAACCTAAAGGGTTATTTGACCCTATTTTTTGTAAAAATATTAAATGTATTATTACTATGGCTAAAATAATAAATGGTAAAATAAAATGGAAAGAATAAAATCGATTAAGAGTGGGAGTATCAACAGAGAATCCCCCCCAAATTCATTGTACAATATTCATTCCGATGTACGGAATTGTGGAAATTAAATTAGTGATTACAGTAGCCCCTCAAAAAGATATTTGACCTCATGGTAAAACATAACCTATGAAAGCAGTAGCTATTGTTGTTATAAATATAATTACTCCAATTGATCAAGTTTCAATTAATTTGTATGATCCATAATAAATTCCCCGTCCAATATGAATATATAAACAAAAAAAAATATTGATGCCCCATTTAAATGAATTAAACGAATTAATCAACCTATATTAACATCTTGAATAATATGAATAATTCTATTAAATGCTAAAATTGTTGATGAACAGTAATGTATTGATAAAAATAATCCTCTTATAATTTGTGTTATAAGACATAAACCTAATAAAGATCCAAAATTTCACCATATTGAAATATTTACGGGTGTTGGTAAAGTAACAATTGAATTAATAATTTTTAAAATTTCATGAGTTTTTATCATTGATTTTTTCATTAAAAAAATATTTGTCGTAGTGGGGATTTAAATTTATAACAAATATTTATAATACAAATTATTCTATAGTATAAATAAATAATAATAAAAATTGTTTTTTTATTATAAAAGTTTATATATATTTCATAAAAATTTTTTGAATTAAAATTAAATTGGTTAAATCAGATTATATTAATATTTATATTATAATTAATATTATTAAATTTTATAATTAAAATTGTAATTATTAAAAAAATTGAAATTTTAATAATAATTAAAAAAATGTTCTTAATATTCATTGAAAATAATTCATTATTAGTAAGTCTAACAATATACGAAAAAATAATTATTAATCCCCCAATTATAATTAAAAATAAAATAAATGATCTTCATGATTTTATTATTAAATATATTTTATGGGTAATTATAGTAGTGGTTAAAATTAATAAAAAAACTAAATTAATAGGATTAAATTTATTTTTATTTGGGGTTAAAAAATATAATATAATTAATAAATTAATTATTAAAGGGTATTAGTTTATGTAATAAATAAATGTTTTTATCATTCAAAAAATAGTTTAATTAAAATATTAATTTTGGAGATTGAAGTTATATATTTATATATATTTTTTTAAGCTATAAAAATTATTTAATTTTAATTTACAAGATTAATGTTTTTTTTAAAACTATATAGCTAATGATTAATTTAAATTATTATTTAAATATTTATTTATTTATTATAGCTTGTTTTATATTTTCTTATTATTTTAAACATTTGTTATTAACAATTATTAGATTAGAATTTATTATAATTTCTGTATTTTACAACATATTTTTATTATTAATAATTTGGAATAATGATTTTATAATAGTAATTTTATTTTTAACAATAGGAGTTTGTGAAGGGGCTTTAGCTTTATCATTAATTGTTTTATTAGTTCGGTTTTATGGTAATGATTATATTAATTCATTAAGTGCATTAAAATGATAAGAATTTATTTAATAATAATTTTTATATTTATTTATATTTTTAAAATTAGAAAAAATATGATTCAATTAATTTTTCAAAATATATTAATTTTAATATTATTTATTTATTTAATTTATTATCCTTTTAATAATTTGAATTTTTGAGTAAAAATTTATTATTTTATTGGATTAGATTATTATTCATTTGGGTTAATTTTATTAAGAATGTGAATTATAATTTTAATAATTTTAGTTAGTAATAAAAATTTTTTAATAAAAAATTTAAATTATTATTTTATTTTAATATTAATCTTAATAATAATTTTATTATTATGTTTTAATGTAATAAATTTAATATTATTTTATATTTTTTTTGAAGTTAGTTTAATCCCAGTATTTTTATTAATTATAGGGTGAGGGAATTATATTGATCGAATTCAAGCTTCAATGTATATAATATTATACACTTTATTTGGTTCAATACCTTTATTTTTAATATTTATTTATTTATACATTTATAATAATACTTTAATTTTTGGGGTATTAATTATTGAAAATTTAAATTTATTTATTTATTTTATATTAATTTTAGCTTTTTTAGTTAAAATACCTATATATTTTTTTCATTTATGATTACCAAAAGCTCATGTTGAAGCTCCAGTTATAGGTTCTATAATTTTAGCAGGGGTAATATTAAAATTAGGGGGGTATGGGTTAATACGGGTTATATTTTTAATAATAGAAATATGTTTAAAATTTAATAAATTTATTATAATTATTAGTTTATTAGGAGGAGTTTATTCAAGAATTATTTGTTTATTTCAAGTGGACATAAAAATATTAATTGCTTATTCTTCGGTTGTTCATATAAGTTTATTAATTTCTGGGGTTATAACAATATATTCTTGGGGGGTGATAGGGGGGTATTTAATAATAATTGCTCATGGTTTATGTTCTTCAGGTATATTTTGTTTAGTAAATATAAATTATGAACGTGTTAAATCTCGAAGATTATTAATTAATAAAGGGATAATTAATTATTTTCCTTCATTGAGATTAATATGATTTTTATTAAGTTCATCAAATTTATCTTTCCCTCCTTCTTTAAATTTATTTAGTGAAATTTTTCTATTAAATAGAATAATTATTTGAAGAAAAAGAGTTATTATTATTTTAATAACTTATTTGTTATTAAGAGCTTCATATACTTTATATATTTATTCATATTGTCAACATGGTAAAATTATTAGATTAAATATTAATTTAAATAGAATTAAGTTAATTGATTTTTTAATTATTTTATTACATTGGGTTCCTTTAAATATTATATTTTTTATAATATTTATATATATATAATTTAAATATTTTAATAAAAATAATGATTTGTGGGGTCATAGATGTAGTAATTTACTTTAAATAATGTGAATTTATATATTAATATATTATATATTTTTATTTTTAATTTTATTATTTTTTATATTTTTATATTTTTTATTATATAAAGTTTTTATTTATTATGAAATTGAGTTATTAAAAATTTTATCAATTAAAATTGAAATTTTAATTTTATTAGATTGAATTTCTTTATTATTTATAAGAGTAGTTTTATTAATTTCATTAATGGTAATTTTTTATAGAATTGAGTATATATTAGGGGATTTAAATTTTAATCGTTTTATAAGATTAGTAATTATATTTGTTATTTCAATAATTTCAATAATTTTAAGTCCTAATATAGTGAGTATTTTAATTGGTTGAGATGGATTAGGGTTAGTATCTTATTGTTTAGTAATTTATTACCAATCAGAGTCGAGTTATAATTCTGGTATGGTAACTGTGTTAACAAATCGAATTGGTGATGTTATAATTTTAATAATTATTGGATTAATAATTTTTATAGGATCTTGAAATTTTATATTTTTTAATAATTTAAGTTCATTAATATTATTTTTATTAATTATAGCTTCTATTACTAAGAGAGCTCAGATCCCTTTTTCTTCTTGATTACCAATGGCTATAGCTGCACCTACACCTGTTTCTTCTTTAGTTCATTCTTCAACTTTAGTTACAGCAGGGGTTTATTTATTAATTCGTTTTAATTATTTAATAGTAAGAAATTTATATTTAATAAAATTTATAATATTATTATCTATTTTTACAATATTGATTTCTGGTTTAGGGGCGAATTTTGAAAGAGATTTTAAGAAAGTCATTGCAATATCAACTTTAAGACAATTGGGGGTTATAATTTTTTGTTTATCTTTAAGATTAAGGGATTATTCATTTTTTCATTTAGTAACTCATGCAATATTTAAATCTATATTATTTATATGTGCAGGGGTAGTAATTCATAACATAATTAATAATCAAAATATTTATTGTATTAGAATGGTATTTTATAATATACCTATAGTTAGGGTATTTTTTTGTTGTTCAAGGTTTTCTTTATGTGGGGTTCCTTTTATATCAGGGTTTTATTCAAAAGATATAATTTTAGAAATATATATAATAGGGGGTATTAATAAATTTATTATAATATTTTTATTTATTTCAATAGGGTTAACTGTTTCATATTCAATTCGATTAATATATTATTCTTTTATTAAAATTCCACAAATGAATAATTATTATAATATTAAAAGGTTTAATAATAAAATAGTTTTATCAATAATAATGTTATATATTATATCAATTATAATTGGGGTAATTTTAAGATGACTCATTTTTTCTAATAAAAATATAATTTTTTTAAGATTAATTTTTAAATTAATAATTTATTTTTATATATTTTTAGGGGGACTAATTAGATTATTTATATCAAAATATTACTTTGGATATTATTTTATAATTTATTTAAATTTATTATTAAAGTTTTACTCAATATTATGATTTATACCTATATTATATGGGTGTAATATTAATAAATTATTAAAATTTAGTAAAGAAATATTTTTAAATATAGAATTTGGGTGGAATGGATTATTTATCGGTAATAATTTTATTTTATTAATTAAAAACTTATTTAAATATGATTATTTTTTTAAAAATTATTTTTATATATTAATTTTTTTTAGTTATTTAATTTTATTAATAATATTAATTTTTTAATTTAAATAGCTTAATTAAAGTTTAATATTGAAGATATTAAGATGATTTTTTTTATAAATCTTTAAATAAAATAAATTAATTTATAAATAATAAATTATTAATTTTATAATGAAAATATAATGTTTTATTTAAACTATATAAATAAAAATAAAAAAGGATTTAAACCATAAAATAAAGAAGTTAGAAATTTCTTATTGTTCATACTTATTTTATTTAATTGGAATTTAATTCAATTTAATTATTAACAATAATTTACCTCAATTTTGGTTTCAATTAATTAAGGATTAATTAAAATCTTAATTCAAGCCGAAATTGAATACATAAAATGATTCTTAAAATTAAGATATATTGTTTATTTAACAATTTAAATTAATTGCAAATTAATTAGAAATACCCTATTTTAATCATTTTAGAGCCCCTTCTTTTCATTCAATATATAATCCTCATAATAAAATTGAAATAAATATAGATCTTAATATTAATCAATTAAAAAAGTTAATATTAAAATAAGAAGATATTATAGGGAGTAAAATAATAATTTCAACATCAAAAATTAAAAAAATAATTCCAATTATATAGAATTGGATAGAAAAGGGTAATCGAGAGGAATTAAATGGGTCAAATCCACATTCAAATGGGGTTAATTTTTCTCGATCATTTATTTTTTTTTTTGATAGAAAAAAATTTATAATTATTAAAATTAATGCAATAAAAAAAAAATAATAATTATTAATGATAATATAATTATTTATACTATTTGAGATAGATTTATTAATTAAAAATTAATTTTAATTATATTATATAAATATAGTAATAAACTTTTTATATAATATAATTTCATAAATTTGGGTAGTTATTTATTCAAAATATATTAATAAAATATCAAGTATAAGAATTAATAATAAGATTATTTATACTATTAGGAATAGACTTATTAATTGGAAATTAATAATACTTAGTTATATTATATAAATATAATAATAAATTTTAATATATATATATATTATATATATATTGTAACGGATCGATTTGTGTCGATGGATTGTCGCGTGGTAAGAAGGGGCACGATCGTGGCCGTGTGACGGTAATGCTCGCCCGCGCGTAATTCGTTGTACGGTGAACGTACTTGTCCAGTACAGTAATCCCGATTGGCGGACCGCACGCACTGGACATCAGTGTGTAAGGTGTATTTACATGTAGGAATACGGTGCGATATGTGATCTCGCCTATAGGTATTACGAGTGAGCAGTGTGGGATGGGAGTCTTCCTTCAGTGGTTGACGAGAGTCGGTAGAGGCTACTTCGGTGGCTATTATCGGAGATAGCGAAATCATTTTTCTCTATCGAATTAAGTATCGTCGTCCAGAGCCGCGCAAGGGTGTATGGACAAATTAAAATCGTTAATATATTCGTCGAAACAGAGTCGATATTAATATCCACGACGGTACCTAACCCGCCGTATTGCCGTTGGAATCAGCGTCTACATTTCCGAGAGTCACGCGGTGTGACCGAAGAGCCGAATCATCGCCATCGTACGTCGTCGGTCGATTCGCCCCAGCATCATACGATACCGCGCCCGTTGGGAGACGGAACTGGGAATTGGTTGAGCTGAGCGAAGAGAGTAGGAAGCGGAATCTCGGCCGTGGGCCTCGAAAGAAACACCCGGATGGACTGCGAGCGCTCGATAAGTACCCCGTTACTCCGTTATTTTTGTAATTTGTCAAGTGTTAACGGTCATATTTTTGTAAAGGCGTGTCTGTGTGCAAGGGGTGGTATCGAGTGTGTATGAGAGAAACGTATTTTTCGAGAGTCCATTTGGGACGATGTCGTTTTGTTCGATCCGATCGTGATCGCGAATTGTTGAAATCGAATAAAGAATTAATTTCTTGTTACCATCAAACGCGACTCATACGCGACATTTTCTCCGTCGTGCCCCCAGAAATATTCTCAGGTCGAATAGTCGACCGGTGGTTACGTTTAAATTGCAAATATAATAAATAAAGTAATAAACAATTACAAATTGGCGCCCGAACAGGGACATGACAAATAGAATTTGAATGTCGTTGTTGAGATTGTGTTTATACGTACTCTTATAGAACTTTATAGACTGTTATTGTATGTCGATGTTTAATCTTCATGGCTACACCACGCAGTCCCGTAAACACTCGTTTGCGGGATAATCGCGATAACATAGAGACGCCTCGTAATCCGAGTACGGTAAAGGAAAAAAAGAAATTTCCGAGAAGCACGTTAGATTCCGTGAGAACTAATTTAAGCGATTATATAGGTATGGCTGAGGCAACCAGCATCGATGAACAGCGTGAGCGAATACGTGTGGAAGGTGAGCGGTTGCGACAAGAACGCATTGAGCTGGAGAGAATACGGAATGAGACTCAAGGTACCGATTTCTTGAGGGACGAATTGCGGCAAATGCGTGCGCAAATGGATCGACAGCAGGCTGAAATCGAAATTCTTCGAGCCAGGGTACCTCCGCCGAATAATGTTCCTCGTGGTGGAATACCGGATGTTCAACCAATTAACGATAATGCAGGTATGCTGGACGGTTTAATTCGGGGTTTTCATTCGGTAAAAGTGGATGTTCCCACTCCGAAATTTGAAAGCGATCTTAAGACTCACCCTCGCGAATTTTTAGAAAGTTTGGAAAAATATTTCTTAATTCGGCGGATTTCTCCTGATTATCAAATGCTTATCGTAGAAAATGCTTTTGAGGGTAGGGCGAAAGTATGGTACAACGCGAATCGGTCGTTGTGTCCCACGTATGATGAGTTCAAGATAATATTTTTAAACGAATATTTTTCGGTGCCGGTACGTGTCCGGATAAAAAGTCAGTGGTTATCCCGCCGATACACGCCTCAGATGGGCTCGTTGCAAACATTCTTTTTGCAACAGATAACCGAAGCTCGGTATTTTACCCCTGTTCTTGAGGAATATGAGGTAAATTATACCGTGGTCCAGCAGCTTCCCGCTCGAATCCGGGAATCACTGGTAACTGTTGATTTCACAAAGGCCGACGCGATTTCCAGTGCTCTTGCACAGCTCGATTTAATGAACGAGGAACGTGAACGATTAAAGAGGAATAACACCTTTAATTCAAATAACGTGAATAACGGTAATAATAATAATACCTCATGGCGAACGAATGTACCGGTGGATCGTGGTTCAGGGTCGGCGTATCAACACAATTCTTATATACGAAGGCAGCCTAATCCGAGTAATCCGGCGGTTAATCCATCGCAACAGCAACGCGTAAATAATTCTAATCTCGAGTCGTCTCATCGTATGCCCGTGTCGAATTATTTACCACCCGATGATTTTACTGGATCTGTTGCGCAGAAGATGCCAATAACTTCGCAGCCTGTAATCGGTACCTTACCGACGGAGGCAGAACTCGAATCTTTAAACTGAGATCGGGAGCGTTGGGTTGTGGTCCCCCAGCGCCCCACCATCCCTTTGACGTTTTTGAGGACCTCGTAACGGGAATAACGGACGAGCCTGATCATGATCTAGCTACAAAAAAATTTCGTAAATGTCCGCTATTGATTATTCGAGTATTCGACGTTCCCGTCGCAGCGCTAATTGATTCAGGGAGTCAAATAACATGTGTGTCGGATACATATTATCAATATTTACGCGATCATTTTAAAATAATCGAGCTTCCCGTCACGAACATGGTCGTAACGACGGCGATCGGAAAAAAACCGACGGCGGTAAAACGACAAGTTCTTCTCGAATTGGTCATAGGAAAATGCACTGTATCTGCCACGTTTCTTATAATACCATACTTGACTTCGCATATGATCGTCGGCAACGATTGGTTGCACGCCAATCGAATTGCAATAGATTACAAAAACCTCACTTTCAGGATTGACGAGTATTATGTGCCTGCAGAGTTAATCTCATTCGATCGTCCTTGTCCTGAGAGAGTTGTATCATCACAAGAAGATGGGATAACTTATATACAAGTCCTGTCGGTAATGGAATTTCGTAAAAGATTCCTCCGCGAACCATTCTATCCACGGATAGTTTACCCAGATATAAACGAATCGTCCTCGGTGATAGGGGGATTGGAGCCAACAAATATTGATGCATTAATTAAAACACAACCGTTGGAGGCCGATTATCTTACTGCATCGCACGTTCCGAATGGCAATACATGCGTCATCGAAGATTCGGTGAAAGTCGATAAAATCGTTCACACGTTTAATAACCGTGGCAATGATGATAAAGTTGTTGTTTCGCGTCGGAGTTCGGATATTGGTGCATTGAGTATGCAATCATCTGAGTTCACCGATGACCACCGGAAAAAAGTCCATAGTTCGTGTCATATTTCTATTGAGACTGCGAAGAATAAGAACCATAGGGAGTTGTTGGACGAAGAAGAGCGATGTTTAGGGCGTGAGTCTGGCGCTGACGTTTCATTTTGGTATTGCAACCTAATTTCGGAACATGATGATGGCGGTCCTATCAATATTCTCGTGGATGACTGGTGTTTTGAGGAGGAACTGGATACTTATCGTTCAGCTCGGTTGTACTCGGAGGGCGAGGACCAGAATTTTTTCAAGGATGTGGTAACGGTGGTTGATGCAATCCCAGACATTAGCGCATCGCAACGGAAGGCTTTATGTGACATTCTCCCAAAATATCAACGTTTGTTTTCTTCCAAGACTACCGCGGGTGGTACCTACGAACACAAAATTAGTCTGATCGATTCGAAAACGATTGTTCGAAGATCGTATCCTGTACCTCATAGTCTTCGACCCGGAGTCGAAGTGGAGCTAGACGAGATGCTCCGTAATGGGGTTATCGAAAGGTCTACTAGCCCATATTGTAATCCGTTACGCATAGTCCAGAAGAAAGATGGTCGGTTACGAATTTGTTTGGATGCACGTTTTATAAACGAAATAATCGAGTCGGATAATGAGTCCCCGCCGCTGATTAGCGAATTAGTGCAAAAATATCACGGGGTAAAGTTTCTGTCAACATCAGATCTTGCAAACGGGTATTGGCAGGTTCCATTGGCCAAGGAGTCGCGCCCATATACAGCTTTTTTGTATGGGTCTACTCTGTATCAATTCTGTCGAATACCATTTGGCTTGAAAACTGCCGGTAGCGGCTTTATACGGTCAGTTAGCCAGGTATTCGACAGGCCCTTCGATGAATTTTTGACAGTTTACATCGACGATCTGTTGATCACTTCGTCATCCTTTGAAGAACATCTTGCACACCTAGATAAAGTTTTCACGAGGTTGCAAGAGAATAATTTTACTCTTCGCTTGGACAAATCGTTCTTTTGCCGGAGTTCGGTCCGTTTTCTGGGATACGTTTTGTCCACTGATGGACTTCGTCCTTCACCCGACAAGCTCAGCATTATTGAGAACTTTGCCGAGCCAAAAAATCGCAAGCAATTACAGCAATTCCTCGGAGTATGTAATTATTATCGACAATTTGTGATCAAACATGCCACTTTTGTCGATCCGTTCCGATCGCTGTTAGGTAGTAAATGCGAGTGGAATTGGACGTCAGTACACCGTCAGGCGTTTCTCGATTTGAAGAAAAACTTCGCCAATTGTATCCGTTTATCCCACGTGATTCCTGGAAAAAAGTTTCAATTGCAGACCGATGCATCGGATAGGGGGATCAGTGGTGTTTTATTTCAAACCGACGACGAAGGACATCAGTGCGTTATAACGCTCGTTAGTCGTTGTTTAAACTCGGCCGAATCTCATTACAGTACGACCGAAAAGGAGCTTCTCGCCATCGTATATTCTGTGACCAAGTGCCACACATATCTGATGGGTCAGCGCTTTGAAATAATCACCGATCATAAGGCCCTGAGCTTCCTGAACTTGACTCAATATCATACCGCGAGACTCGTTCGATGGTGTTTCACACTCCAGCGTTACACTTTTACGGTGACGTATTGCGCCGGCCGCGATAACGTCGTCGCGGATTTTTTTAGTCGCCATCCCGCTGGCCAGTTTGAGGATGAAGATTCGGAGCCTGTCATCGTCTCGGCAACGTTAACGATGATACCTATAAATGCCACACCGTCGTTAACTGACAATGTGATTCTCAAACTGGCTAAAGAACTCGATCGATTGCCTCCCGAGATAAGAGAGGATCTTCTAAGCATTCGTCAGTTGCAAGCCCAGGATGCGAAGACCAGCGAAATTATGAAGCGCGTCGGGGAGGGTGATTTGTGTGACGTATACAAGGTGCATAATAATATTTTGTTCCGATATTATGCTGCTACGAATCGATGGTTACTCGTCCTGCCCGGAGCCGTTACGTCTCGTGTTGTTCTTTACTTTCACGAAAAGCTTGGGCACCCTGGTACCAGCAAAACCATCGAATATATCCGCATGTATTTTCATTGGGCCGGATTGAATCGACAAGTCAAGGAAGCTGTTCGAGCCTGCGATCTATGTCAGAGGGTCAAAAGCTTAAATTATTCGATGGAGGGTGAATACGGCATGGTCAGAGCTGAGAGACCCAAGGAACTGGTCACCGTCGACTTTTATGGGCCTCTCCCTACGTCCACTGGAGGGGTGCAACACATATTTGTCATGCTTGACGTATTCTCGAAATACGTGAAATTATATCCGATACGCCGAGCGACGACGCACATCGCTCTTAAGAAGATTCTCGAGAAGTATATACCGGAGGTCGGTCAGCCCACCGCTATTTTAGCCGATAACGGTTCGCAGTTTACCTCGCCGAAGTGGAAGGAATGTTTACAGAGGAATGATATCAAAGCGCGTTTTTCTTCTGTTCGACATCCCCAGAGCAATCCGACCGAACGTGTGATGCGTGAGCTCGGACGCCTGTTCCGTATATTTTGCCATGACGCTCATACCGCATGGGCTAAGCATATTTCCCGTATCGAAGTGTTGTTAAATATTACTACTCATATGAGTACAGGCTTCACGCCGTATGAACTTCACTTTGGTAAACAACCAAAAGAGGAAATCAAGAAATTGGTAGCATTTCCGGAATCGGATGAGCCGTCGCACGAACGAAAGATGATCCTGGCGAATGAACGGCTTCTGCTGAATTTTAAGAAGAGGAAAAAGTTGCAGAAATCCATCTCTACCGTAATTTTGAACGTCGGTGACCTCGTGCTGTTACGTGTCCCGTACCCCTCAAATGCATTTGAACGCGTCACGGCTAAATTTTTTCACGTGTATTTTGGGCCGTATAAAATTTCGCGGATCTTCGGCGCTAATGCGTTTGAATTAGTCGAATGCGATAATCCGGGAAGCGTGAAGGGAATTTACAACAGGGTGAGTCTTCGGAAGTATAATCAGCCGATCCAGCCTGCGCGCGATAGTAAAGCGGTCCCTTGAGCCTTGTCGCGGCGTTGCAATTGTTATATGGGTCGTTGTATGCGTCTGTGTGTGTTGTATTTATTTTAGGGTTGTGTGTATCTTATTACATCAGCCCACGTGGCGTCGTCTTATTGCATAAGATAAGGGGGATATTTGTAACGGATCGATTTGTGTCGATGGATTGTCGCGTGGTAAGAAGGGGCACGATCGTGGCCGTGTGACGGTAATGCTCGCCCGCGCGTAATTCGTTGTACGGTGAACGTACTTGTCCAGTACAGTAATCCCGATTGGCGGACCGCACGCACTGGACATCAGTGTGTAAGGTGTATTTACATGTAGGAATACGGTGCGATATGTGATCTCGCCTATAGGTATTACGAGTGAGCAGTGTGGGATGGGAGTCTTCCTTCAGTGGTTGACGAGAGTCGGTAGAGGCTACTTCGGTGGCTATTATCGGAGATAGCGAAATCATTTTTCTCTATCGAATTAAGTATCGTCGTCCAGAGCCGCGCAAGGGTGTATGGACAAATTAAAATCGTTAATATATTCGTCGAAACAGAGTCGATATTAATATCCACGACGGTACCTAACCCGCCGTATTGCCGTTGGAATCAGCGTCTACATTTCCGAGAGTCACGCGGTGTGACCGAAGAGCCGAATCATCGCCATCGTACGTCGTCGGTCGATTCGCCCCAGCATCATACGATACCGCGCCCGTTGGGAGACGGAACTGGGAATTGGTTGAGCTGAGCGAAGAGAGTAGGAAGCGGAATCTCGGCCGTGGGCCTCGAAAGAAACACCCGGATGGACTGCGAGCGCTCGATAAGTACCCCGTTACTCCGTTATTTTTGTAATTTGTCAAGTGTTAACGGTCATATTTTTGTAAAGGCGTGTCTGTGTGCAAGGGGTGGTATCGAGTGTGTATGAGAGAAACGTATTTTTCGAGAGTCCATTTGGGACGATGTCGTTTTGTTCGATCCGATCGTGATCGCGAATTGTTGAAATCGAATAAAGAATTAATTTCTTGTTACCATCAAACGCGACTCATACGCGACATTTTCTCCGTCGTGCCCCCAGAAATATTCTCAGGTCGAATAGTCGACCGGTGGTTACGTTTAAATTGCAAATATAATAAATAAAGTAATAAACAATTACAATATTATATCTTTATAAGTTTTAATAATTATTTAAAAATTAATAAGATCATCAATAAATTGAAATATAAACAAATAATCAAATTACATCAACAAAGTGTCAGTATCATGATCTAGCCTCAAACCCAAAATGATGATAATTAGAAAATTGATATAGGTTTAAACGGTAGAACCTAATTATAATAAAAATTGTCCCAATAATTACATGAATTCCATGGAATCCTGTAATTATAAAAAAAGTTGTTCCAAATACTGAGTCAGCAATTGAGAATGGTGCTTCATTATACTCTATATATTGAAGAATTGAAAAATAGATTCCCAATAAAATTGTGATTATAAATGATATTTTTCTTTCTTTAAAGTTGTTATTTAAAATTCTGTAATGGCATCATGTAATTGAAATCCCTGAGGAAAGAAGAATAATTGTATTTAATAATGGAATATTGAAAGGATTAAATATTAAAATTGATTTAGGGGGTCAAATTCTACCAATTTCAATATTTGGGGATAAAGATATATGAAAAAATCTTCAAAAAAAAGAAAAAAAAAAAATTTCAGAAATAATAAAAAGAATTATTCCTATTCGTATTATTTTTGATACTATTTTAGTATGACATCCTTGAAATGTTCTTTCTCGGATAATATCACGTCATCATTGATAGATATTAATAATTAAAGAAATTAAACCTAATAATAATAAGTTATAATAAAATTTATGTATTCATTTAATTGCCCCAATTAATATAAATATTAATCTTAAAGAAGTATATAAAGGTCAAGGGCTTAAAGTAACTATGTGAAAGGGATGATTTTGTTTAATTAATTTATCCATCTAATTAGTTTCCTTAGTATAAAGTGTACTTAAAATTGTAAAGACATATGATTGAATAATTGATACTCTAAATTCTAAAGTTAATAAAATAGTTTGAAGTAAAATAATAATTAGGCATAATAATGGATTATTATTATAAGCTCTTTGACTTAATAAAGTTACTAATAGATGACCTGCAATTATATTAGCAGTTAATCGAATAGCTAAAGTTCCTGGTCGAATAATATTTCTAATAGTTTCAATTATTACTATAAAAGGTATTAAAATTTTAGGGGTACCTTGGGGGATTATATGTGAAAATATATAATTATAATTATTTTTTCACCCTCAAAGTATTAGACTAATTCATAATGGTAAAGAAAATGATAAAGCAAAAATTAAATGACTTGTACATGTAAAAATATATGGGAATAAACCCCAAAAGTTATTAATGAAAATCATTATTATCAGATTAATGTAAAAAATGATATTTATATAATTAAATTTATTAAATAGAATAATTTTTAATTCTAAATATAATTTTATAAAAATAAATTTTATTAAAAAATTAATTCGGGAATAGAATAATCAATATATGAAAGGTTAAATTAAGGTATTAATTCAAGAGGATATTCAATTTATTTCAAGGATTGAATTTGTGGTTGAGTCAAAAATTGAGAATAAATTTGTTATCATCTTCATTTATACTTATATAAAAATATTAATTTATTTTTTTTATGAAAGAAATTATTATTTAAGTAATAAATTATTGTAATCATATAAATTATAATAAAAGTAAATATTATTAATAAAATGAATCAGTTATAAGGGGCTATTTGGGGTATTAAAAAATATTATTTATTTAATAATTTTAAAATGACATTTTAATGTTATGGTTTAACTAATTTTTTTTCATTAGAAGTATTTATTAATATACTATTAAATGGTTTAAGAGACCAATACTTAAATTTCAGTCATCTAATGAATATTTATAATAAATTTTTAATTCAATTAATAAATTTAATTTTTGATGTTCTTTCAATAACAATGGGTATAAATCTATGATTTAAACCACAAATTTCTGAACATTGTCCAAAATAAATACCTGGTCGGTTAATATTAATTAAAGTTTGATTAATACGTCCTGGGATAGAATCAACTTTAATTCCTAAAGAAGGGATAGTTCATGAGTGAATAACATCAGTGGACCTAATTAATAAGCGAATATTATTATTAAATGGTATAATTAATCGGTTGTCTACATCTAATAAACGAAAAATAGAATTTTTATTATTTAAAGATAAATTTAATATAAATGAATCAAAATCAATATTATTGAAATCTGAATATTCATAACTTCAATATCATTGATGTCCAATTGTTTTAATAGTTATTAAAGGTGAATTAATTTCATCATTTAAATATAATAATTTTAATGAGGGGATTGCTATAAATATTAATATAAATATTGGTAAAATAGTTCAAATAATTTCAATATTTTGATTTTGTAAAATAAATTTATTAGATAATTTATTGTTTATTAGTGAAATAATATTAATAAGAATTATTAATGTAATTAAAAAAATAATTATTAATGAGTAATCATTAAAAAAAATAATTTGTTCTATAGAAGTAGATCTAGCATCTTGTAAATTTATTATTGATCATGAACACATTTTCTAAAAAAAGATATAATCTTTATTTATGAAATTTAAATTCATTACACTTATCTGTCATATTAGAATTTTAAAATTCTAGGGGTTTCCTTAAATCTATGATTAAGAGGGGGGTATATTTGATTTCATTCTAAGGATGAATTTATAAAAAAGTTAAATAGACTTATTCGTTGTGAGGAAAATCTTTCCCATAGAATAAAAATGAAATAAATAATTCTTAATAATGAAATAATTGAACCAATAGATGATAAAATATTTCATGTTAAAAAAGCATCAGGATAGTCTGAGTAACGGCGTGGTATTCCTCTTAAACCTAAGAAATGTTGGGGAAAAAATGTTAAATTAACTCCTAAGAATATAGAAAAAAATTGAATTTTTAGTCATTTTTTATTAAGTGAAATACCTGTAATTAATGAGAATCAATAAATAAATCCTCCAATAATTGTAAATACAGCCCCTATTGATAATACATAATGAAAATGGGCAATTACATAATATGTATCATGTAAAATAATATCAATTGATGAATTAGCTAAAATTACTCCTGTTACCCCCCCTACTGTGAATAAAAAAATAAATCCTATAGATCAAAGATTATTAGGGTTAAAATTTATTTTTGTTCCATGTATAGTGGCTAGTCAACTAAAAACTTTAATTCCTGTTGGGATAGCAATAATTATAGTAGCTGAGGTAAAATATGCTCGTGTATCAACATCTATACCAATAGTAAATATATGATGGGCTCAAACAATAAATCCTAAAAATCCAATAGTTGATATAGCATAAATTATACCTAATCTTCCAAAAGTTTCTTTTTTACCTCTTTCATTAAAAATTATATGAGAAATTATACCAAACCCCGGTAAAATTAAAATATATACTTCAGGGTGACCAAAAAATCAGAAAAGATGTTGATATAAGACAGGGTCACCCCCTCCTGATGGGTCAAAGAATGATGTGTTAAGGTTTCGATCGGTTAATAATATTGTAATGGCTCCCGCTAATACTGGGACTGCAAGTAATAATAAAATAGCAGTAATTTTAATAGATCAAGAAAATAAAGATATTTTATCTAAGGAAATTATTTTAGGTCGTATATTAATAATAGTGGTAATAAAATTAATTGCTCCTATAATTGAAGATATACCTGCTAAATGTAAAGAAAAAATAGTTAGGTCAACTGATATACCTTCATGCCTTGAATTTAATGAGAGAGGGGGGTAGGCCGTTCAACCTGTTCCAACTCCTTGATTTGTAATTCTTCTAAAAATTAATAATATAATAGAGGGGGGTAAAAGTCAAAATCTTATATTATTTATTCGTGGGAATGCTATATCAGGAGCCCCTAATATTAGTGGAATTAATCAATTACCAAATCCTCCAATTATAATTGGTATAACTATAAAGAAAATTATAATAAAAGCATGAGCTGTTACAATTGAGTTATAGATTTGGTCATTTTTAATTAAAAATCCTGGATTACCTAATTCTAAACGAATAATAATTCTTATTGCTGATCCAATTATACCTGCTCATATACCAAAAATAAAATATAAAATTCCAATATCTTTATGATTTGTAGAGTAAAATCATTTTATCATTTAAATTTTTAGTTTAAAAAAAAATATTAAATTGCAAATTTAAAGAAATATTATATATATATAAAATTTTAGTAATGAGTCTGATTTAAGTAATAAATTGTAAATTTATTTATAAGATAAAATATCTTCTTTACTATTAAGATTTAATTATAATATTTTTAACTTTGAAGGTTAATAGTTTTTAAGTTTAACTTAAAATCTTAAAAAAATCATAATCTTATTATTCAAATATAAAAGTAAGAATTATAAATGATTAATTCATTAAATTTAAATTTAATATTTTTAAATTTAAAAATTAAGGATAATTTAAAATTTATTTTAAATTGAGTTATGATAGAAAAACAAATTCGGATATAAAATGTAAATGTAATAATTGATAATATAATTAATAATATTATAATAATTATATTATTATTTCAATTTATATAATAGATTGATAATCATTTTATTAAAAATCCTAATATTGGGGGTAACCTTCTAATTGATAAAAAATTTATTAATAAAATAATTTTATTAATTTTCTTATCAATAAATAAGATTTGATTTAAAAAGAAAATTTTAAATTTATTAAGTATTATTATAATAGAAATATTAATTAAAGAGTAGCATAAAAAATATAATATTCATAATTTTTTTCTAATTAACAAATTAATTAATATTCATCCAATATGATTTAACGATGAATATCTTATAATTAATCGAATAGATTGGTGATTTAATCCTGATATTGCCCTTAATGTACATGATATAATAGAAAAAATTAAAATAATTTTATAATTAATTATATAAATTAATATAATTGTAGGGATAATTTTTTGTAAAGTGGATAAAATTAAACAATTAATTCATTGTATATTATTTATTAAATTAATAAATCAGGAATGTAAAGGTGCTGCCCCAATTTTTATTAATAATGATATATTTATTATTATATTAATTAAGTTATTTTCATAAAAATTAATTATTTGAATATTAGCACAGAAAATAAAAATAGAGGATGAGAATGCTTGAATAATAAAATATTTTATTGAAATATTTTTATATTTATTATTAAAAAAAATAATAAAAGGAATAAATGTTATTAAATTAAATTCTAAGGTTATTCAAATTATAAATCATGAATTTATTGATAGAGAAATTAAAGGGGAAATAAATAGTGAGGGAATAATATAAATTATAATAAATATTGGTTGAGTTATATTTATATATTAATGTATGATGCATATTAATTTTTGATATTAAAAGAAATAGTTTAATTCTATTAAATATAATAATAAAGGTATATTTTACATAATTTATTCTATCAAAATAATCCTTTTATCAGGCACTTTATTTATAAAGAAGAATTATTCTATATTTAGGGCATGAGCCTAAAAGCTTAATTTATTTAGCTTATCTTTATACCTAATTATTGATCCCTTTCCTTATAGGATTTTAAAATTAATAAATTCAAATAATGTATATAATATCTTTACTGATGAAACCTTGTTTATTTATTAAATATTGTATAAATAAATTATGAATAATTTAATGTCATATGAAATAATAATATAATTAATTTATAATTAAATTGGTTAGAATAAGATTTGTAATTAATAAATTATTTAGTAAAAAAAAATTCATGATTTAATTGTTGAGGGGTAAGTTTTTAAATAAACTGATAAATAAAAAAAGGTTATGATACTTTAAGGGGAGTATTTAAATAAATTATGATTTAATATCAAATTGCAATAATAAAATTAAATTAAGGACTGTTTTCTAATATTTTTGTAAAAAATATATTGCCTAATAAAAAAAAATGAATGATGTAATTAGTGTGGGGAGAGATCATAAGTGGTTTGATAAATGAATAAAATCATTTTGATTCATTAATGAAAGCAGATGAAAATTTTCAGTTGTAAAGTTTAGGAATAGCATAAATAAATAATAATATTTTATATTATTTTAATATATTAAAATATATTTAATGGGGGTTTTTTTATTTATTTGTATATTTAATTATATATTTATTTAAATATTTAATTATATATTTATTTAAATATTTATTTAAATATTTATTTAAATATTTTTTCATAAACAAAATAAATTTATAAAGTTAATTATTAGTAAATGACTAATTTAAGTAATAACTTATAAAATAGTATGAAATTAATTAAATAAATAAATTATGATTTAATATCATATTGGAATAATAAAATTAAATTAAGGATTATTTTTTATTAATTTTATAACTAATAAATTATCTAATAAAAAAAAAGTGTGATTTATAAACAAAATAAATTTATAAAGTTAATTATTAGTAAATAATTAATTTTAGTAATAACTTATAAAATAGTATGAAATTAATTAAATAAATAAATTATGATTTAATATCATATTGAAATAATAAAATTAAATTAAGGATTATTTTTATTAGTTTTGTAAAAAATATATTGTCTAATAAAAAGAATGTGTGATATAATCAGTGAGAAGAGTATAGATTTTAAGTATTTTAATAAATAAATAAAAGTATTTGTACTTTCTGGTGAAAGTAGATGTCATTTATTAAATTAAACATAGAATTGGGTTAAAATAGTTTAATAAATTTTCATTAAAAATTGGAGAAAAATTTTTAAGATATCCATTAAATTACTTTTATAATTAAATTGAAATAGGTTAATAAATTTCCATTAAAAATTAGAGAAGAATTTTTAAGGCATTTATTAAATTAAACATAGAATTGGGTTAAAATAGTCTAATAAATTTTCATTAAAAATTGGAGAAGAATTTTTAAGATATCCATTAAATTACTTTCTTAATTAAATTGAAATAGGTTAATAAATTTCCATTAAAAATTAGAGAATAAATTTTAAGGCATTTATTAAATTAAATATAGAATTGGGTTAAAATAGTTTAATAAATTTTCATTAAAAATTGGAGAAGAATTTTTAAGATATCCATTAAATTACTTTTATAATTAAATTGAAATAGGTTAATAAATTCCCATTAAAAATTAGAGAAGAATTTTTAAGGCATTTATTAAATTAAACATAGAATTGGGTTAAAATAGTCTAATAAATTTTCATTAAAAATTGGAGAAGAATTTTTAAGATATCCATTAAATTACTTTTATAATTAAATTGAAATAGGTTAATAAATTTCCATTAAAAATTAGAGAAGAATTTTTAAGGCATTTATTAAATTAAACATAGAATTGGGTTAAAATAGTCTAATAAATTTTCATTAAAAATTGGAGAAGAATTTTTAAGATATCCATTAAATTACTTTTAGAATTAAATTTAAACCGGTTAGTAAATTTCCATTAAAAATTAGAGAAGAAATTTTAAGGCATTTATTAAATTAAATATAGAATTGAGTTAAAATAGTTTAATAAATTTTCATTAAAAATTGGAGAAGAATTTTTAAGATATCCATTAAATTACTTTTATAATTAAATTGAAATAGGTTAATAAATTTCCATTAAAAATTAGAGAAGAATTTTTAAGGCATTTATTAAATTAAATATAGAATTGGGTTAAAATAGTCTAATAAATTTTCATTAAAAATTGGAGAAGAATTTTTAAGATATCCATTAAATTACTTTTATAATTAAATTGAAATAGGTTAATAAATTTCCATTAAAAATTAGAGAAGAATTTTTAAGGCATTTATTAAATTAAACATAGAATTGGGTTAAAATAGTCTAATAAATTTTCATTAAAAATTGGAGAAGAATTTTTAAGATATCCATTAAATTACTTTTAGAATTAAATTTAAACCGGTTAGTAAATTTCCATTAAAAATTAGAGAAGAAATTTTAAGGCATTTATTAAATTAAATATAGAATTGAGTTAAAATAGTTTAATAAATTTTCATTAAAAATTGGAGAAGAATTTTTAAGATATCCATTAAATTACTTTTATAATTAAATTGAAATAGGTTAATAAATTTCCATTAAAAATTAGAGAAGAATTTTTAAGGCATTTATTAAATTAAATATAGAATTGGGTTAAAATAGTTTAATAAATTTTCATTAAAAATTGGAGAAGAATTTTTAAGATATCCATTAAATTACTTTTAGAATTAAATTTAAACCGGTTAGTAAATTTCCATTAAAAATTAGAGAAGAAATTTTAAGGCATTTATTAAATTAAATATAGAATTGAGTTAAAATAGTTTAATAAATTTTCATTAAAAATTGGAGAAGAATTTTTAAGATATCCATTAAATTACTTTTATAATTAAATTGAAATAGGTTAATAAATTTCCATTAAAAATTAGAGAAGAATTTTTAAGGCATTTATTAAATTAAATATAGAATTGGGTTAAAATAGTTTAATAAATTTTCATTAAAAATTGGGGAAGAATTTTTAAGATATCCATTAAATTACTTTTATAATTAAATTGAAATAGGTTAATAAATTTCCATTAAAAATTAGAGAAGAAATTTTAAGGTATTTATTAAATTAAACATAGAATTGGGTTAAAATAGTCTAATAAATTTTCATTAAAAATTGGAGAAGAATTTTTAAGATATCCATTAAATTACTTTTAGAATTAAATTTAAACCGGTTAGTAAATTTCCATTAAAAATTAGAGAAGAAATTTTAAGGAATTTATTAAATTAAATATAGAATTGAGTTAAAATAGTTTAATAAATTTTCATTAAAAATTGGAGAAGAATTTTTAAGATATTCATTAAATTACTTTTATAATTAAATTGAAATAGGTTAATAAATTTCCATTAAAAATTAGAGAAGAATTTTTAAGGCATTTATTAAATTAAATATAGAATTGGGTTAAAATAGTTTAATAAATTTTCATTAAAAATTGGAGAATAATTTTTAAGATATCCATTAAATTACTTTTAGAATTAAATTTAAACCGGTTAGTAAATTTCCATTAAAAATTAGAGAAGAAATTTTAAGGCATTTATTAAATTAAATATAGAATTGAGTTAAAATAGTTTAATAAATTTTCATTAAAAATTGGAGAAGAATTTTTAAGATATCCATTAAATTACTTTTATAATTAAATTGAAATAGGTTAATAAATTTCCATTAAAAATTAGAGAAGAATTTTTAAGGCATTTATTAAATTAAATATAGAATTGGGTTAAAATAGTTTAATAAATTTTCATTAAAAATTGGGGAAGAATTTTTAAGATATCCATTAAATTACTTTTATAATTAAATTGAAATAGGTTAATAAATTTCCATTAAAAATTAGAGAAGAAATTTTAAGGTATTTATTAAATTAAACATAGAATTGGGTTAAAATAGTCTAATAAATTTTCATTAAAAATTGGAGAAGAATTTTTAAGATATCCATTAAATTACTTTTAGAATTAAATTTAAACCGGTTAGTAAATTTCCATTAAAAATTAGAGAAGAAATTTTAAGGCATTTATTAAATTAAATATAGAATTGAGTTAAAATAGTTTAATAAATTTTCATTAAAAATTGGAGAAGAATTTTTAAGATATCCATTAAATTATTTTTAGAACTAAATTGAAATAGGTTAATAAATTTCCATTAAAAATTAGAGAAGAATTTTTAAGGCATTTATTAAATTAAACATAGAATTGGGTTAAAATAGTCTAATAAATTTTCATTAAAAATTGGAGAAGAATTTTTAAGATATCCATTAAATTACTTTTATAATTAAATTGAAATAGGTTAATAAATTCTCATTAAAAATTAGAGAAGAATTTTTAAGGCATTTATTAAATTAAACATAGAATTGGGTTAAAATAGTCTAATAAATTTTCATTAAAAATTGGAGAAGAATTTTTAAGATATCCATTAAATTACTTTTAGAATTAAATTTAATCAGGTTAATAAATTTCCATTAAAAATTAGAGAAGAAATTTTAAGGTATTTATTAAATTAAACATAGAATTGGGTTAAAATAATCTAATAAATTTTCATTAAAAATTGGAGAAGAATTTTTAAGATATCCATTAAATTACTTTTAGAATTAAATTTAATCAGGTTAATAAATTTCTATTAAAAATTAGAGAAGAAATTTTAAGGTATTTATTAAATTACTTTCTTAATTAAATTGAAATAGGTTAATAAATTTCCATTAAAAATTAGAGAATAAATTTTAAGGCATTTATTAAATTAAATATAGAATTGGGTTAAAATAGTTTAATAAATTTTCATTAAAAATTGGAGAAGAATTTTTAAGATATCCATTAAATTACTTTTATAATTAAATTGAAATAGGTTAATAAATTCCCATTAAAAATTAGAGAAGAATTTTTAAGGCATTTATTAAATCAAACATAGAATTGGGTTAAAATAGTCTAATAAATTTTCATTAAAAATTGGAGAAGAATTTTTAAGATATCCATTAAATTACTTTCTTAATTAAATTGAAATAGGTTAATAAATTTCCATTGAAAATTAGAGAATAAATTTTAAGGCATTTATTAAATTAAATATAGAATTGGGTTAAAATAGTTTAATAAATTTTCATTAAAAATTGGAGAAGAATTTTTAAGATATCCATTAAATTACTTTTATAATTAAATTGAAATAGGTTAATAAATTCCCATTAAAAATTAGAGAAGAATTTTTAAGGCATTTATTAAATTAAACATAGAATTGGGTTAAAATAGTCTAATAAATTTTCATTAAAAATTGGAGAAGAATTTTTAAGATATCCATTAAATTACTTTTATAATTAAATTGGAATAGGTTAATAAATTCCCATTAAAAATTAGAGAAGAATTTTTAAGGCATTTATTAAATTAAACATAGAATTGGGTTAAAATAGTTTAATAAATTTTCATTAAAAATTGGAGAAGAATTTTTAAGATATTTATTAAATTATTTTTAGAATTAAATTGAAATAGGTTAATAAATTTTCATTAAAAATAAGAGAATAAATTTTAAGGTATTTATTAAATTAAACATAGAATTGGGTTAAAATAATTTAATAAATTTTCATTAAAAATTGGAGAAGAATTTTTAAGATATCCATTAAATTACTTTTATAATTAAATTGAAATAGGTTAATAAATTCCCATTAAAAATTAGAGAAGAATTTTTAAGGCATTTATTAAATGAAACATAGAATTGGGTTAAAATAGTTTAATAAATTTTTATTAAAAATTGGAGAAGAATTTTTAAGATATCCATTAAATTACTTTTATAATTAAATTGAAATAGGTTAATAAATTCCCATTAAAAATTAGAGAAGAATTTTTAAGGCATTTATTAAATTAAACATAGAATTGGGTTAAAATAGTCTAATAAATTTTCATTAAAAATTGGAGAAGAATTTTTAAGATAACCATTAAATTACTTTTATAATTAAATTGAAATAGGTTAATAAATTTCCATTAAAAATTAGAGAAGAATTTTTAAGGCATTTATTAAATTAAACATAGAATTGGGTTAAAATAGTCTAATAAATTTTCATTAAAAATTGGAGAAGAATTTTTAAGATATCCATTAAATTATTTTTATAATTAAATTGAAATAGGTTAATAAATTCTCATTAAAAATTAGAGAAGAATTTTTAAGGCATTTATTAAATTAAACATAGAATTGGGTTAAAATAGTCTAATAAATTTTCATTAAAAATTGGAGAAGAATTTTTAAGATATTCATTAAATTACTTTTAGAATTAAATTTAATCAGGTTAATAAATTTCCATTAAAAATTAGAGAAGAAATTTTAAGGTATTTATTAAATTAAACATAGAATTGGGTTAAAATAATCTAATAAATTTTCATTAAAAATTGGAGAAGAATTTTTAAGATATCCATTAAATTACTTTTAGAATTAAATTTAATCAGGTTAATAAATTTCTATTAAAAATTAGAGAAGAAATTTTAAGGTATTTATTAAATTAAACATAGAATTGGGTTAAAATAATCTAATAAATTTTCATTAAAAATTGGAGAAGAATTTTTAAGATATCCATTAAATTACTTTCTTAATTAAATTGAAATAGGTTAATAAATTTCCATTAAAAATTAGAGAATAAATTTTAAGGCATTTATTAAATTAAATATAGAATTGGGTTAAAATAGTTTAATAAATTTTCATTAAAAATTGGAGAAGAATTTTTAAGATATCCATTAAATTACTTTTATAATTAAATTGAAATAGGTTAATAAATTCCCATTAAAAATTAGAGAAGAATTTTTAAGGCATTTATTAAATTAAACATAGAATTGGGTTAAAATAGTCTAATAAATTTTCATTAAAAATTGGAGAAGAATTTTTAAGATATCCATTAAATTACTTTTATAATTAAATTGAAATAGGTTAATAAATTTCCATTAAAAATTAGAGAAGAATTTTTAAGGCATTTATTAAATTAAACATAGAATTGGGTTAAAATAATCTAATAAATTTTCATTAAAAATTGGAGAAGAATTTTTAAGATATCCATTAAATTACTTTTATAATTAAATTTAATCAGGTTAATAAATTTCTATTAAAAATTAGAGAAGAAATTTTAAGGTATTTATTAAATTAAACATAGAATTGGGTTAAAATAATCTAATAAATTTTCATTAAAAATTGGAGAAGAATTTTTAAGATATCCATTAAATTACTTTCTTAATTAAATTGAAATAGGTTAATAAATTTCCATTAAAAATTAGAGAAGAATTTTTAAGGCATTTATTAAATTAAACATAGAATTGGGTTAAAATAGTCTAATAAATTTTCATTAAAAATTGGAGAAGAATTTTTAAGATAACCATTAAATTACTTTTATAATTAAATTGAAATAGGTTAATAAATTTCCATTAAAAATTAGAGAATAAATTTTAAGGTATTTATTAAATTAAACATAGCATTGGGTTAAAATAATCTAATAAATTTTCATTAAAAATTGGAGAAGAATTTTTAAGATATCCATTAAATTACTTTCATAATTAAATTGAAATAGGTTAATAAATTTCCATTAAAAATTAGAGAATAAATTTTAAGGCATTTATTAAATTAAATATAGAATTGGGTTAAAATAGTCTAATAAATTTTCATTAAAAATTGGAGAAGAATTTTTAAGATATCCATTAAATTATTTTTATAATTAAATTGGAATAGGTTAATAAATTTCCATTAAAAATTAGAGAAGAATTTTTAAGGCATTTATTAAATTAAATATAGAATTGGGTTAAAATAGTCTAATAAATTTTCATTAAAAATTGGAGAAGAATTTTTAAGATATCCATTAAATTACTTTTATAATTAAATTGAAATAGGTTAATAAATTTCCATTAAAAATTAGAGAAGAAATTTTAAGGTATTTATTAAATTAAACATAGAATTGGGTTAAAATAATCTAATAAATTTTCATTAAAAATTGGAGAAGAATTTTTAAGATATCCATTAAATTACTTTTAGAATTAAATTTAATCAGGTTAATAAATTTCTATTAAAAATTAGAGAAGAAATTTTAAGGTATTTATTAAATTAAACATAGAATTGGGTTAAAATCATCTAATAAATTTTCATTAAAAATTGGAGAAGAATTTTTAAGATATCCATTAAATTACTTTCTTAATTAAATTGAAATAGGTTAATAAATTTCCATTAAAAATTAGAGAATAAATTTTAAGGCATTTATTAAATTAAATATAGAATTGGGTTAAAATAGTTTAATAAATTTTCATTAAAAATTGGAGAAGAATTTTTAAGATATCCATTAAATTACTTTTATAATTAAATTGAAATAGGTTAATAAGCTCCCATTAAAAATTAGAGAAGAATTTTTAAGGCATTTATTAAATTAAACATAGAATTGGGTTAAAATAGTCTAATAAATTTTCATTAAAAATTGGAGAAGAATTTTTAAGATATCCATTAAATTACTTTTATAATTAAATTGAAATAGGTTAATAAATTTCCATTAAAAATTAGAGAAGAATTTTTAAGGCATTTATTAAATTAAACATAGAATTGGGTTAAAATAATCTAATAAATTTTCATTAAAAATTGGAGAAGAATTTTTAAGATATCCATTAAATTACTTTTATAATTAAATTTAATCAGGTTAATAAATTTCTATTAAAAATTAGAGAAGAAATTTTAAGGTATTTATTAAATTAAACATAGAATTGGGTTAAAATAATCTAATAAATTTTCATTAAAAATTGGAGAAGAATTTTTAAGATATCCATTAAATTACTTTCTTAATTAAATTGAAATAGGTTAATAAATTTCCATTAAAAATTAGAGAAGAATTTTTAAGGCATTTATTAAATTAAACATAGAATTGGGTTAAAATAGTCTAATAAATTTTCATTAAAAATTGGAGAAGAATTTTTAAGATAACCATTAAATTACTTTTATCATTAAATTGAAATAGGTTAATAAATTTCCATTAAAAATTAGAGAATAAATTTTAAGGTATTTATTAAATTAAACATAGAATTGGGTTAAAATAATCTAATAAATTTTCATTAAAAATTGGAGAAGAATTTTTAAGATATCCATTAAATTACTTTCATAATTAAATTGAAATAGGTTAATAAATTTCCATTAAAAATTAGAGAATAAATTTTAAGGCATTTATTAAATTAAATATAGAATTGGGTTAAAATAGTCTAATAAATTTTCATTAAAAATTGGAGAAGAATTTTTAAGATATCCATTAAATTATTTTTATAATTAAATTGAAATAGGTTAATAAATTTCCATTAAAAATTAGAGAAGAATTTTTAAGGCATTTATTAAATTAAATATAGAATTGGGTTAAAATAGTCTAATAAATTTTCATTAAAAATTGGAGAAGAATTTTTAAGATATCCATTAAATTACTTTTATAATTAAATTGAAATAGGTTAATAAATTTCCATTAAAAATAAGAGAAGAAATTTTAAGGTATTTATTACATTAAACATAGAATTGGGTTAAAATAATCTAATAAATTTTCATTAAAAATTGGAGAAGAATTTTTAAGATATCCATTAAATTACTTTCTTAATTAAATTGAAATAGGTTAATAAATTTCCATTAAAAATTAGAGAAGAATTTTTAAGGCATTTATTAAATTAAATATAGAATTGGGTTAAAATAGTCTAATAAATTTTCATTAAAAATTGGAGAAGAATTTTTAAGATATCCATTAAATTACTTTTAGAATTAAATTTAAACCGGTTAGTAAATTTCCATTAAAAATTAGAGAAGAAATTTTAAGGCATTTATTAAATTAAATATAGAATTGAGTTAAAATAGTTTAATAAATTTTCATTAAAAATTGGAGAAGAATTTTTAAGATATCCATTAAATTATTTTTAGAACTAAATTGAAATAGGTTAATAAATTTCCATTAAAAATTAGAGAAGAAATTTTAAGAATTTTTTATTAAATTGATAATAAAATTGAATTTAAGTTTGTTAATAAATTTTCAAAATAAATTTGGAGGGAGGGGGGTAATAATTTTTTGAAGTTTAATAATCATATTAAATTGATAAAATTTTGGTAATTTTTTTTTCTAAAAATTAATTTTTTAGAAATTAAATTTTTTTTTAAATTAATAATATTATTTTTGTAAAAAAATTAATTTAAAATTTTATTATTAATATTTATTTTAGTAATAAAATGAAAATTTAATTATTTAAATAAAATAAATAAATAAATTAATTTTTATATTTAAATGTAATAAATCTATTTTATGTAAATAAATATTAAATTATTTTAAAATCTTATAAATAGTCATATGAGAAAATTATGTTTAAATGCTGGATATGATTATTAGAAGAAAAGTAAAGATCATTGTTATAATTTTGATTAAAAATATATTTTCAATAAGAAAAAATAAATAGTTTTACTATAATAAATCCCTATTTGCACCATAAATGTCTGGTATATTTATCTTCAAATTTAAATTAATTTTTATATTTAAATGTAATAAATCTATTTTATGTAAATAAATATTAAATTATTTTAAAATCTTATAAATAGTCATATGAGAAAATTATGTTTAAATGCTGGATATGATTATTAGAAGAAAAGTAAAGATCATTGTTATAATTTTGATTAAAAATATATTTTCAATAAGAAAAAATAAATAGTTTTACTATAATAAATCCCTATTTGCACCATAAATGTCTTGTATATTTACCTTCAAATTAAAATTAATTTTTATATTTAAATGTAATAAATCTATTTTATGTAAATAAATATTAAATTATTTTAAAATCTTATAAATAGTCATATGAGAAAATTATGTTTAAATGCTGGATATGATTATTAGAAGAAAAGTAAAGATCATTGTTATAATTTTGATTAAAAATATATTTTCAATAAGAAAAAATAAATAGTTTTACTATAATAAATCCCTATTTGCACCATAAATGTCTGGTATATTTACCTTCAAATTTAAATTAATTTTTATATTTAAATGTAATAAATCTATTTTATGTAAATAAATATTAAATTATTTTAAAATCTTATAAATAGTCATATGAGAAAATTATGTTTAAATGCTGGATATGATTATTAGAAGAAAAGTAAAGATCATTGTTATAATTTTGATTAAAAATATATTTTCAATAAGAAAAAATAAATAGTTTTACTATAATAAATCCCTATTTGCACCATAAATGTCTGGTATATTTATCTTCAAATTTAAATTAATTTTTATATTTAAATGTAATAAATCTATTTTATGTAAATAAATATTAAATTATTTTAAAATCTTATAAATAGTCATATGAGAAAATTATGTTTAAATGCTGGATATGATTATTAGAAGAAAAGTAAAGATCATTGTTATAATTTTGATTAAAAATATATTTTCAATAAGAAAAAAATAAATAGTTTTACTATAATAAATCCCTATTTGCACCATAAATGTCTGGTATATTTATCTTTAAATTTAAATAAATCTTTTATATTTATATATAATAAATTTATTTTTATTAAATATTTATATATATAAATATTAATATTATATATATATATATAAATACATATACATATATATTAATATAAATAAATCAGTGAATATATATATTTAATAAATTTATTATTATTAAATAAATTTCATATATTTATTTAAAATAAATTTATTATATATAAATAGAAATAAAACGATATTTAAAATTTTATTAATATACAGATGTAACATATATGTTTAAATGCTGGATATGATCGTTTTAAAGAAAAAGTAATTATCATTGTTATAATTTTGATTAAAAATATATTTTCAATAAGAAAAAGTAAATAGTTTTATTATAATAAATCCCTATTTGTACCATAAATGTCTGGTATATTTATCTTTAAATTTAAATAAATCTTTTATATTTATATATAATAAATTTATTTTTATTAAATATTTATATATATAAATATTAATATTATATATATATATATACATACATATACATATATATTAATATAAATAAATCAGTGAATATTTATATATTCAATAAATTTATTATTATTAAATAAATTTCATATATTTATTTAAAATAAATTTATTATATATAAATAAAAATAAAACGATATTTAAAATTTTATTAATATACAGATGTAACATATATGTTTAAATGCTGGATATGATCGTTTTAAAGAAAAAGTAATTATCATTGTTATAATTTTGATTAAAAATATATTTTCAATAAGAAAAAATAAATAGTTTTATTATAATAAATCCCTATTTGTACCATAAATGTCTGGTATATTTATCTTTAAATTTAAATAAATCTTTTATATTTATATATAATAAATTTATTTTTATTAAATATTTATATATATAAATATTAATATTATATATATATATACACATACATATACATATATATTAATATAAATAAATCAGTGAATATATATATTTAATAAATTTATTATTATTCAATAAATTTCATATATTTATTTAAAATAAATTTATTATATATAAATAGAAATAAAACGATATTTAAAATTTTATTAATATACAGATGTAACATATATGTTTAAATGCTGGATATGATCGTTTTAAAAAAAAAGTAATTATCATTGTTATAATTTTGATTAAAAATATATTTTCAATAAGAAAAAATAAATAGTTTTATTATAATAAATCCCTATTTGTACCATAAATGTCTGGTATATTTATCTTTAAATTTAAATAAATCTTTTATATTTATATATAATAAATTTATTTTTATTAAATATTTATATATATAAATATTAATATTATATATATATATATACATACATATACATATATATTAATATAAATAAATCAGTGAATATATATATTTAATAAATTTATTATTATTAAATAAATTTCATATATTTATTTAAAATAAATTTATTATATATAAATAGAAATAAAACGATATTTAAAATTTTATTAATATACAGATGTAACATATATGTTTAAATGCTGGATATGATCGTTTTAAAAAAAAAGTAATTATCATTGTTATAATTTTGATTAAAAATATATTTTCAATAAGAAAAAATAAATAGTTTTATTATAATAAATCCCTATTTGTACCATAAATGTCTGGTATATTTATCTTCAAATTTAAATAAATCTTTTATATTTATATATAATAAATTTATTTTTATTAAATATTTATATATATAAATATTAATATTATATATATATATATACATACATATACATATATATTAATATAAATAAATCAGTGAATATATATATTTAATAAATTTATTATTATTAAATAAATTTCATATATTTATTTATAATAAATTTATTATATATAAATAAAAATAAAACGATATTTAAAATTTTATTAATATACAGATGTAACATATATGTTTAAATGCTGGATATGATCGTTTTAAAGAAAAAGTAATTATCATTGTTATAATTTTGATTAAAAATATATTTTCAATAAGAAAAAATAAATAGTTTTATTATAATAAATCCCTATTTGTACCATAAATGTTTGGTATAGTTATCTCTAAATTTAAATAAATCTTTTATATTTATATATAATAAATTTATTTTTATTAAATATTTATATATATAAATATTAATATTATATATATATATATATACATACATATACATATATATTAATATAAATAAATCAGTGAATATATATATTTAATAAATTTATTATTATTAAATAAATTTCATATATTTATTTAAAATAAATTTATTATATATAAATAGAAATAAAACGATATTTAAAATTTTATTAATATACAGATGTAACATATATGTTTAAATGCTGGATATGATCGTTTTAAAGAAAAAGTAATTATCATTGTTATAATTTTGATTAAAAATATATTTTCAATAAGAAAAAATAAATAGTTTTATTATAATAAATCCCTATTTGTACCATAAATGTCTGGTATATTTATCTTTAAATTTAAATAAATCTTTTATATTTATATATAATAAATTTATTATAAATAAATATAATATATATATATAAATTATGATGTCATAATTTTTATTTATTTATAAATTAAATTCTTATTTAATAAAAAAAAAAAAACCCCCCTAAAAATTTTATTAACATATATATACATATAAATAAATATAAATTATTACAAGTTAATTTATATATATATATATAAATAAATATTAATAATTTTAAACAAAATAATTTTAATTATAATTTTATTATTTAATTTGTTTTAAGAGTTGAATTTTTATCAAATTAACATTTAAATAATAAGTACTAATTAAATTTAATTAGTTTAAAAATTGATTAAATTTTAAACAAAATAATTTTAATTATAATTTTATTATTTAATTTGTTTTAAGAGTTGAAATTTTATCAAATTAACATTTAAATAATAAGTACTAATTAAATTTAATTAATTTGAAAATTGATTAAATTTTAAACAAAATAATTTTAATTATAATTTTATTATTTAATTTGTTTTAAGAGTTGAATTTTTATCAAATTAACATTTAAATAATAAGTACTAATTAAATTTAATTAGTTTAAAAATTGATTAAATTTTAAATAAAATAATTTTAATTATAATTTTATTATTTAATTTGTTTAAAGAGTTGAAATTTTATCAAATTAACATTTAAATAATAAGTACTAATTAAATTTAATTAATTTAAAAATTGATTAAATTTTAAACAAAATAATTTTAATTATAATTTTATTATTTAATTTGTTTTAAGAGTTGAATTTTTATCAAATTAACATTTAAATAATAAGTACTAATTAAATTTAATTAGTTTAAAAATTGATTAAATTTTAAACAAAATAATTTTAATTATAATTTTATTATTTAATTTGTTTTAAGAGTTGAATTTTTATCAAATTAACATTTAAATAATAAGTACTAATTAAATTTAATTAATTTAAAAATTGATTAAATTTTAAACAAAATAATTTTAATTATGATTTTATTATTTAATTTGTTTTAAGAGTTGAATTTTTATCAAATTAACATTCAAATAATAAGTACTAATTAAATTTAATTAGTTTAAAAATTGATTAAATTTTAAATAAAATAATTTTAATTATAATTTTATTATTTAATTTGTTTTAAGAGTTGAAATTTTATCAAATTAACATTTAAATAATAAGTACTAATTAAATTTAATTAGTTTAAAAATTGATTAAGTTTTAAACAAAATAATTTTAATTATAATTTTATTATTTAATTTGTTTTAAGAGTTGAATTTTTATCAAATTAACATTTAAATAATAAGTACTAATTAAATTTAATTAATTTAAAAATTGATTAAATTTTAAACAAAATAATTTTAATTATAATTTTATTATTTAATTTGTTTTAAGAGTTGAATTTTTATCAAATTAACATTTAAATAATAAGTACTAATTAAATTTAATTAGTTTAAAAATTGATTAAATTTTAAATAAAATAATTTTAATTATAATTTTATTATTTAATTTGTTTTAAGAGTTGAAATTTTATCAAATTAACATTTAAATAATAAGTACTAATTAAATTTAATTAATTTAAAAATTGATTAAATTTTAAACAAAATAATTTTAATTATAATTTTATTATTTAATTTGTTTTAAGAGTTGAATTTTAATCAAATTAACATTTAAATAATAAGTACTAATTAAATTTAATTAGTTTAAAAATTGATTAAATTTTAAACAAAATAATTTTAATTATAATTTTATTATTTAATTTGTTTTAAGAGTTGAAATTTTATTAAATTAACATTTAAATAATAAGTACTAATTAAATTTAATTAATTTAAAAATTGATTAAATTTTAAACAAAATAATTTTAATTATAATTTTATTATTTAATTTGTTTTAAGAGTTGAATTTTTATCAAATTAACATTTAAATAATAAGTACTAATTAAATTTAATTAGTTTAAAAATTGATTAAATTTTAAACAAAATAATTTTAATTATAATTTTATTATTTAATTTGTTTTAAGAGTTGAATTTTTATCAAATTAACATTTAAATAATAAGTACTAATTAAATTTAATCAATTTAAAAATTGATTAAATTTTAAACAAAATAATTTTAATTATAATTTTATTATTTAATTTGGTTTAAGAGTTGAATTTTTATCAAATTAACATTTAAATAATAAGTACTAATTAAATTTAATTAATTTAAAAATTGATTAAATTTTAAACAAAATAATTTTAATTATAATTTTATTATTTAATTTGTTTTAAGAGTTGAATTTTTATCAAATTAACATTTAAATAATAAGTACTAATTAAATTTAATTAATTTAAAAATTGATTAAATTTTAAACAAAATAATTTTAATTATAATTTTATTATTTAATTTGTTTTAAGAGTTGAAATTTTATCAAATTAACATTTAAATAATAAGTACTAATTAAATTTAATTAATTTAAAAATTGATTAAATTTTAAACAAAATAATTTTAATTATAATTTTATTATTTAATTTGTTTTAAGAGTTGAATTTTTATCAAATTAACATTTAAATAATAAGTACTAATTAAATTTAATTAGTTTAAAAATTGATTAAATTTTAAACAAAATAATTTTAATTATAATTTTATTATTTAATTTGTTTTAAGAGTTGAAATTTTATCAAATTAACATTTAAATAATAAGTACTAATTAAATTTAATTAATTTAAAAATTGATTAAATTTTAAACAAAATAATTTTAATTATAATTTTATTATTTAATTTGTTTTAAGAGTTGAAATTTTATCAAATTAACATTTAAATAATAAGTACTAATTAAATTTAATTAATTTAAAAATTGATTAAATTTTAAATAAAATAATTTTAATTATAATTTTATTATTTAATTTGTTTTAAGAGTTGAATTTTTATCAAATTAACATTTAAATAATAAGTACTAATTAAATTTAATTAGTTTAAAAATTGATTAAATTTTAAACAAAATAATTTTAATTATAATTTTATTATTTAATTTGTTTTAAGAGTTGAATTTTTATCAAATTAACATTTAAATAATAAGTACTAATTAAATTTAATTAGTTTAAAAATTGATTAAATTTTAAACAAAATAATTTTAATTATAATTTTATTATTTAATTTGTTTTAAGAGTTGAAATTTTATCAAATTAACATTTAAATAATAAGTACTAATTGAATTTAATTAGTTTAAAAATTGATTAAATTTTAAACAAAATAATTTTAATTATAATTTTATTATTTAATTTGTTTTAAGAGTTGAATTTTTATCAAATTAACATTTAAATAATAAGTACTAATTAAATTTAATTAATTTAAAAATTGATTAAATTTTAAACAAAATAATTTTAATTATAATTTTATTATTTAATTTGTTTTAAGAGTTGAATTTTTATCAAATTAACATTTAAATAATAAGTACTAATTAAATTTAATTAATTTAAAAATTGACTAAATTTTAAACAAAATAATTTTAATTATAATTTTATTATTTAATTTGGTTTAAGAGTTGAATTTTTATCAAATTAACATTTAAATAATAAGTACTAATTAAATTTAATTAGTTTAAAAATTGATTAAATTTTAAACAAAATAATTTTAATTATAATTTTATTATTTAATTTGTTTTAAGAGTTGAAATTTTATCAAATTAACATTTAAATAATAAGTACTAATTGAATTTAATTAATTTAAAAATTGATTAAATTTTAAACAAAATAATTTTAATTATAATTTTATTATTTAATTTGTTTTAAGAGTTGAAATTTTATCAAATTAACATTTAAATAATAAGTACTAATTAAATTTAATTAATTTAAAAATTGATTAAATTTTAAACAAAATAATTTTAATTATAATTTTATTATTTAATTTGTTTTAAGAGTTGAAATTTCATCAAATTAACATTTCAATAATAAGTACTAATTAAATTTAATTAATTTAAAAATTGATTAAATTTTAAACAAAATAATTTTAATTATAATTTTATTATTTAATTTGTTTTAAGAGTTGAAATTTTATCAAATTAACATTTAAATAATAAGTACTAATTAAATTTAATTAATTTAAAAATTGATTAAATTTTAAACAAAATAATTTTAATTATAATTTTATTATTTAATTTGTTTTAAGAGTTGAAATTATATCAAATTAACATTTAAATAATAAGTACTAATTAAATTTAATTAATTTAAAAATTGATTAAATTTTAAACAAAATAATTTTAATTATAATTTTATTATTTAATTTGTTTTAAGAGTTAAAATTTTATCAAATTAACATTTAAATAATAAGTACTAATTAAATTTAATTAATTTAAAAATTGATTAAATTTTAAACAAAATAATTTTAATTATAATTTTATTATTTAATTTGTTTTAAGAGTTGAAATTTTATCAAATTAACATTTAAATAATAAGTAGTAATTAAATTTAATTAATTTAAAAATTGATTAAATTTTAAACAAAATAATTTTAATTATAATTTTATTATTTAATTTGTTTTAAGAGTTGAATTTTTATCAAATTAACATTTAAATAATAAGTACTAATTAAATTTAATTAGTTTAAAAATTGATTAAATTTTAAACAAAATAATTTTAATTATAATTTTATTATTTAATTTGTTTTAAGAGTTGAATTTTTATCAAATTAACATTTAAATAATAAGTACTAATTAAATTTAATTAGTTTAAAAATTGATTAAATTTTAAACAAAATAATTTTAATTATAATTTTATTATTTAATTTGTTTTAAGAGTTGAAATTTTATCAAATTAACATTTAAATAATAAGTACTAATTAAATTTAATTAATTTAAAAATTGATTAAATTTTAAACAAAATAATTTTAATTATAATTTTATTATTTAATTTGTTTTAAGAGTTGAAATTTTATCAAATTAACATTTAAATAATAAGTACTAATTAAATTTAATTAATTTAAAAATTGATTAAATTTTAAACAAAATAATTTTAATTATAATTTTATTATTTAATTTGTTTTAAGAGTTGAATTTTTATCAAATTAACATTTAAATAATAAGTACTAATTAAATTTAATTAGTTTAAAAATTGAATTTATTTATTATTACAAAAAAAAATTAAAATAATTAAATTTTATAATATATTTTTTTTAATAATATATAATTTTATTATTAAAAAAATTTTATTTTAGTTTAAAAATTAATTTAAAATTTTTAATTTATTATAATTCATTATAATACGTATATATATATATAAATATTAAAATTTAAAATTTAAATAATTTGATTAATTTAATATAAAATTTTAAATATTAAATTATTTTATATTTAGGATATTTTTAAAAATAATGATAAAAATTGTGCCAGCAATTGCGGTTAAACAATTGTTATAAATTAATAAATTTAATTAATTAATAAATTTATTTATATGAATAATATTTTTAATTAATAATTTTTAGTGAAATATAATTATTGTAATTAATTATTAATAATATTAAATGATTTAATAAAATTGTAGAAAAATTAGGATTAGATACCCTATTATTGAATTTAAAATTAAATTAATTGAAGTATTAAATGATATTTTTCACTAAATTTAAAAAATATGGCGGTATTATTTCTATTTAGAGGAATTTGTTATATAATTGATGGTCCACGAGTTTAATTACTTAATTTTAATACTTATATATTTTCGAGTAAAAAATTTTATTTAAGAATATTTTTAAAATTTTATTGCTTATAAATTGAATTCAGGTCAAAATGTAGTTATATTTAAGAAATGATGAATTACAATAAATAAAATTTAATAATTTATTTATTTTAAATAATAAAAATAATAGGATTTAAAAGTAAATTTATTTATTTAAATATATTAAATTTAGTTAAATAATATGTACATATTGCCCGTCATTTTCATTTAAAATGAAACAAGTCGTAACAAAGTAAAAATACCGGAAGGTATTTTTAGAAAATTAAATTTTAGTTTAATGAAAATATATTATTTACAATAATAAGATTATGGTATTAACATAAATTTAAATTAAATAATAATTTTATAATTAATTAAGATTTTAAATTTATATTAAATAAAATATTTTAAAATTAAATAAAATTTAAGTAATTTAAGTAAAAAAAAAAAATTAAATTAAAATTATAATTGAAAAATTTAATTAAATTAATTTAATGTTAAATAATTAAAATAAAAATTTATTTTTTATACCTTTTGTATCAGGGTTAATTAAAATTATTATTTTATTATTAATTTTCGATTTAATAAGATTTAATTAAATAAATTATTTAATGTGGAATAATTATTAAAAATATTTAATTAGTAAAGAAATTTTATTCGATTATTAAGATATCTAATTATTTAAGAAATGAATTTAATTCATATAATTAATAAAAAAAAATAATTTTAAATATTTTTATTTAATTATAAATAATTTTAGGGTTAAGCTTAATAATTATATTTATAATTTTTTTTTTATATTAATAAAAATATATGATTTAAATTAATTTTTTTTTACAAAAATTTAATAATTTATTAATAATATTAAATTAATATATATATATAATTTTTTAAAATTTTATTAATTTAATTTTTTTAATCTATAAAAAATTAAAATAATGATTAAATTAGTATATAAATTATATATATATATATATATATATATATATATATATATATATATATATATATATTAAAAATTTAATTTATTTAATTTAAAGGAATTTGGCAATTAATTAATAAAAAATTTTATTCACCTGTTTATCAAAAACATGTCTTTTAGAATATAATTTAAAGTCTAATCTGCTCCATGAAAGGGAAAATTTTAAATAGCTGCGGTATTATGACTGTACAAAGGTAGCATAATCAATAGTTTTTTAATTGAAAGCTAGAATGAAGGATTTAATGAAATATAAACTGTCTAAATCTTATTTATAAAATTTTTTTTATTAATTAAAAAATTAATGTATTTTTGAAAGACGAGAAGACCCTATAGATTTTAATTAATGATAATTTATATTTTAATTAATTATATAAAAATTAATTTTTTTTTTAATTTAATTGGGGTGATTTTTAAATTAGTTTAACTTTAAATTTAAAAAACAAAAATTATTGGATAATTGATCCTTAAAAAAAAAAGATTAAAAGAATAAAATACCTTAGGGATAACAGCGTAATTTTATTAGAAAGATCATATTGATAATAAAGATTGCGACCTCGATGTTGAATTAAGATAAAATTTAAATGGAGAAGTTTAAAATTTTTGGTCTGTTCGACCATTAAAATCTTACATGATTTGAGTTCAGATCGGTGTGAGCCAGATCGGTTTCTATCTTCAAAATAATAAAATTATTTTGTACGAAAGGACTTATAATTAAAAATAATTTTTTGAAATTGAATTAATTTAAATTAATTATCTTGGCAGATTAGTGTAATAAATTTAGAATTTATAAATGTATGTAAATTACAGATGATATATTAAACAATTATTTTTTTATTATATATTTATATTATTTATATTAATTTTGGTAATAATAATAATTTTATTATCAGTTGCTTTTTTAACTTTAATAGAACGTAAAATTTTAGGTTATATTCAGATTCGAAAAGGGCCTAATAAATTAGGGTTTATAGGGTTACTCCAACCATTTAGAGATGCTATTAAGTTAATATTAAAAGAAGACTTATTTATATTAAAGTTGAATTATATTTATTATTATTTTTCACCAATTTTTATATTATTTATAACATTAGTAATATGAATAATTTATCCTTTTATAAATAATTTAATAATAATGAATTTTGGGTTTATTTATTTAATATGTTGTTTTAGTTTAGGGGGGTATGGGGTATTATTAACGGGGTGATCCTCCAATTCATTATATTCAATATTAGGGTCTATTCGTTCATTAGCTCAAACAATTTCATATGAAGTTAGGTTATCTCTTATTATATTTTCATCAATTATATTAATTATAAGATTTAATATTAATAAATTTATAAATATACAATTTAATTTTTGAATAATATTTTTTATATGACCATTAAGATTAATATTTTTTTTTAGAATTATGGCAGAATTAAATCGTACTCCTTTTGATTTTTCTGAGGGTGAGTCAGAATTAGTTTCTGGATTTAATGTAGAGTATAGAAGAGGGGGATTCGTTTTAATTTTTTTATCTGAGTATTCAAGTATTTTATTTATAAGATTTTTAATTACAATATTCTATTTAGGGGCTAATTTTATATATTTAAGATTTTATTTAAAAATTATGTTATTATCATTTTTAATTGTATGAATCCGGGGGTCATTACCTCGGTTTCGTTATGATTTATTAATAAATATTTGTTGATTAATAATTTTGCCTTTTTCATTAAATTATTTATTTTATATTATAATATTTAAAAATTTAATTTAAATAAGTTGAAGATAATAGAGTACGTTTACTCTATATTATGTTTTCAAAACATATGCTTATTCAAGCTTATTATCTAATAATTATTATCTCAAATTTTTATTAAAAAAGGGTTAATAAAATAGTATAAAAAATAAGTAATTGTTAATAATTGCCCTATTTCAATAAAAGGGGATTCAACAGGTTGGGATCCTAATCATGTTAAAATTAAAATATTGTTAATAAATAATCAAAATATAAATTGATTAACTGGGTATATTTTTAAACTTTGGAATTTATTTAATTTTAAAATAGGTATAGTTAATAAAATTAAAATTGATATAATAAGGGCAATTACCCCCCCTAATTTATTAGGAATTGATCGAAGAATAGTATAGGCGTATAAAAAATATCATTCAGGTTGAATATGAATGGGGGTAATTATGGAATTAGCTAAAATAAAATTTTCAGGGTCTCTTAAAATATAAGGATTTAATAATACAATAATTATTAAAATTAAATATATTATAATAAATCCGTATATATCTTTAATAGTTAAATAAATATGAAATGGAATTTTATAAAAATTTCTATTTAAACCTAAAGGGTTATTTGACCCTATTTTATGTAAAAATATTAAATGTATTATTACTATGGCTAAAATAATAAATGGTAAAATAAAATGGAAAGAATAAAACCGATTAAGAGTAGGGGTATCAACAGAGAATCCCCCTCAAATTCATTGCACAATATTCATTCCGATGTATGGAATTGTGGAAATTAAATTAGTGATTACAGTGGCTCCTCAAAAAGATATTTGACCTCATGGTAAAACATAACCTATAAAAGCAGTAGCTATTGTTGTTATAAATATAATTACTCCAATTGATCAAGTTTCAATTAATTTGTATGATCCATAATAAATTCCCCGCCCAATATGAATATATAAACAAAAAAAAATATTGATGCTCCATTTAAATGGATTAAACGAATTAATCAACCTATATTAACATCTTGAATAATATGAATAATTCTATTAAATGCTAAAATTGTTGATGAACAGTAATGTATTGATAAAAATAATCCCCTTATAATTTGTGTTAAAAGACATAAACCTAATAAAGATCCAAAATTTCATCATATTGAAATATTTACGGGTGTTGGTAAAGTAAAAATTGAATTAATAATTTTTAAAATTTCATGAGTTTTTATCATTGATTTTTTCATTAAAAAAATATTTGTCGTAGTGGAGATTTAAATTTATAACAAATATTTATAATACAAATTATTCTATAGTATAAATAAATAATAATAAAAATTGTTTTTTTATTATAAAAGTTTATATATATTTCATAAAAATTTTTTGAATTAAAATTAAATTGATTAAATCAGATTATATTAATATTTATATTATAATTAATATTATTAAATTTTATAATTAAAATTGTAATTATTAAAAAAATTGAAATTTTAATAATAATTAAAAAAATGTTCTTAATATTCATTGAAAATAGTTCATTATTAGTAAGTCTAACAATATACAAAAAAATAATTATTAATCCACCAATTATAATTAAAAATAAAATAAATGATCTTCATGATTTTATTATTAAATATATTTTATGAGTAATTATAGTAGTGGTTAAAATTAATAAAAAAACTAAATTAATAGGATTAAATTTATTTTTATTTGGGGTTAAAAAATATAATATAATTAATAAATTAATTATTAAAGGGTATCAGTTTATGTAATAAATAAATGTTTTTATCATTCAAAAAATAGTTTAATTAAAATATTAATTTTGGAGATTGAAGTTATATATTTATATATATTTTTTTGAGCTATAAAAATTATTTAATTTTAATTTACAAGATTAATGTTTTTTTTAAAACTATATAGCTAATGATCAATTTAAATTATTATTTAAATATTTATTTATTTATTATAGCTTGTTTTATATTTTCTTATTATTTCAAACATTTGTTATTAACAATTATTAGATTAGAATTTATTATAATTTCTGTATTTTACAACATATTTTTATTATTAATAATTTGAAATAATGATTTTATAATAGTAATTTTATTTTTAACAATAGGAGTTTGTGAAGGGGCTTTGGCTTTATCATTAATTGTTTTATTAGTTCGGTTTTATGGTAATGATTATATTAATTCATTAAGTGTATTAAAATGATAAGAATTTATTTAATAATAATTTTTATATTTATTTATATTTTTAGAATTAAAAAAAATATGATTCAATTAATTTTTCAAAATATATTAATTTTAATATTATTTATTTATTTAATTTATTATCCTTTTAATAATTTGAATTTTTGAGTAAAAATTTATTATTTTATTGGATTAGATTATTATTCATTTGGATTAATTTTATTAAGAATGTGAATTATAATTTTAATAATTTTAGTTAGTAATAAAAATTTTTTAATAAAAAATTTAAATTATTACTTTATTTTAATATTAATTTTAATAATAATTTTATTATTATGTTTTAATGTAATAAATTTAATATTATTTTATATTTTTTTTGAAGTTAGTTTAATCCCAGTATTTTTATTAATTATAGGGTGAGGGAATTATATTGATCGAATTCAAGCTTCTATGTACATAATATTATACACTTTATTTGGTTCAATACCTTTATTTTTAATAATTATTTATTTATACATTTATAATAATACTTTAATTTTTGGGGTATTAATTATTGAAAATTTAAATTTATTTATTTATTTTATATTAATTTTAGCTTTTTTAGTTAAAATACCTATATATTTTTTTCATTTATGATTACCTAAGGCTCATGTTGAAGCTCCAGTTATAGGTTCTATAATTTTAGCGGGGGTAATATTAAAATTAGGGGGGTATGGGTTAATACGAGTTATATTTTTAATAATAGAAATATGTTTAAAATTTAATAAATTTATTATAATTATTAGTTTATTAGGGGGAGTTTATTCAAGAATTATTTGTTTATTTCAAGTGGACATAAAAATATTAATTGCTTATTCTTCGGTTGTTCACATAAGTTTATTAATTTCTGGGGTTATAACTATATATTCTTGGGGGGTGATAGGGGGGTATTTAATAATAATTGCTCATGGACTGTGTTCTTCAGGTATATTTTGTTTAGTAAATATAAATTATGAACGTGTTAAATCTCGAAGATTATTAATTAATAAGGGGATAATTAATTATTTCCCTTCACTGAGATTAATATGATTTTTATTAAGTTCATCAAATTTATCTTTCCCACCTTCCTTAAATTTATTTAGTGAAATTTTTCTATTAAATAGAATAATTATTTGAAGAAAAAGAGTTATTATTATTTTAATAATTTATTTGTTATTAAGAGCTTCATACACTTTATATATTTATTCATATAGTCAACATGGTAAAATTATTAGATCAAATATTAGTTTAAATAGAATTAAGTTAGTCGATTTTTTAATTATTTTATTACATTGGGTTCCTTTAAATATTATATTTTTTATAATATTTATATATATATAATTTAAATATTTTAATAAAAATAGTGATTTGTGGGGTCATAGATGTAGTAATTTACTTTAAATAATGTGAATTTATATATTAATATATTATATATTTTTATTTTTAATTTTATTATTTTTTATATTTTTATATTTTTTATTATATAAAGTTATTATTTATTATGAAATTGAGTTATTAAAAATTTTATCAATTAAAATTGAAATTTTAATTTTATTAGATTGAATTTCTTTATTATTTATAAGAGTAGTTTTATTAATTTCATTAATGGTAATTTTTTATAGAATTGAGTACATATTAGGGGATTTAAATTTTAATCGTTTTATCAGATTAATAATTATATTTGTTATTTCAATAATTTTAATAATTTTAAGTCCTAATATAGTGAGAATTTTAATTGGTTGGGATGGGTTAGGGTTAGTATCTTATTGTTTAGTAATTTATTACCAATCAGAGTCGAGTTATAATTCTGGTATGGTAACTGTGTTAACAAATCGAATTGGTGATGTTATAATTTTAATAATTATTGGATTAATAATTTTTGTAGGATCTTGAAATTTTATATTTTTTAGTGATTTAAGTTCATTAATATTATTTTTATTAATAATAGCTTCTATTACTAAGAGAGCTCAGATTCCTTTTTCTTCTTGATTACCAATGGCTATAGCTGCCCCCACCCCTGTTTCTTCTTTAGTTCATTCTTCAACTTTAGTTACAGCAGGGGTTTATTTATTAATTCGTTTTAATTATTTAATAGTAAGAAATTTATATTTAATAAAATTTATAATATTATTATCTATTTTTACAATATTGATTTCTGGTTTAGGGGCGAATTTTGAAAGAGATTTTAAGAAAGTCATTGCAATATCAACTTTAAGACAATTGGGGGTAATAATTTTTTGTTTATCTTTAAGATTAAGGGATTATTCATTTTTTCATTTAGTAACTCATGCAATATTTAAATCTATATTATTCATATGTGCAGGGGTAGTAATTCATAACATAATTAATAATCAAAATATTTATTGTATTAGAATGGTATTTTATAATATACCTATAGTTAGGGTATTTTTTTGTTGTTCAAGGTTTTCTTTATGTGGGGTTCCTTTTATATCAGGATTTTATTCAAAAGATATAATTTTAGAAATATATATAATAGGGGGCATTAATAAATTTATTATAATATTTTTATTTATTTCAATAGGGTTAACTGTTTCATATTCAATTCGGTTAATATATTATTCTTTTATTAAAATTCCACAAATGAATAATTATTATAATATTAAAATGTTTAATAATAAAATAGTTTTATCAATAATAATGTTATATATTATATCAATTATAATTGGGGTAATTTTAAGATGACTTATTTTTTCTAATAAAAATATAATTTTTTTAAGATTAATTTTTAAATTAATAATTTATTTTTATATATTTTTAGGGGGATTAATTAGATTATTTATATCAAAATATTATTTTGGATATTATTTTATAATTTATTTAAATTTATTATTAAAGTTTTATTCAATATTATGATTTATACCTATATTATATGGGTGTAATATTAATAAATTATTAAAATTTAGTAAAGAAATAACTTTAAATATAGAATTTGGGTGGAATGAGTTGTTTATCGGTAATAATTTTATTTTATTAATTAAAAATTTATTTAAATATGATTATTTTTTTAAAAATTATTTTTATATATTAATTTTTTTTAGTTATTTAATTTTATTAATAATATTAATTTTTTAATTTAAATAGCTTAATTAAAGTTTAATATTGAAGATATTAAGATGATTTTTTTATAAATCTTTAAATAAAATAAATTAATTTATAAATAATAAATTATTAATTTTATAATGAAAATATAATGTTTTATTTAAACTATATAAATAAAAATAAAAAAGGATTTAAACCGTAAAATAAAGAAGTTAGAAATTTCTTATTGTTCATACTTATTTTATTTAATTGGAATTTAATTCAATTTAATTATTAACAATAATTTACCTCAATTTTGGTTTCAATTAATTAAGGATTAATTAAAATCTTAATTCAAGCCGAAATTGAATACATAAAATGATTCTTAAAATTAAGATATATTGTTTATTTAACAATTTAAATTAATTGCAAATTAATTAGAAATATCCTATTTTAATCATTTTAAAGCTCCTTCTTTTCATTCAATGTATAACCCTCATAATAAAATTGAAATAAATATAGATCTTAATATTAATCAATTAAAAAAGTTAATATTAAAATAAGAAGATATTATAGGGAGTAAAATAATAATTTCAACATCAAAAATTAAAAAAATAATTCCAATTATATAGAATTGGACAGAAAAGGGTAATCGAGAGGAATTAAATGGGTCAAATCCACATTCAAATGGGGTTAATTTTTCTCGATCATTAAATTTTTCTTTTGATAGAAAAAAATTTATAATTATTAAAATTAATCCAATAAAAAAAAAAATAATAATTATTAATGATAATATAATTATTTATACTATTTGAGATAGATTTATTAATTAAAAATTAATTTTAATTATATTATATAAATATAGTAATAAACTTTTTATATAATATAATTTATAAATTTTGGTAGTTATTCATTCAAAATATATTAATAAAATATTAAGTATAAGAATTATTAATAAGATTATTTATACTATTAGGGATAGACTTATTAATTGGAAATTAATTATACTTAGTTATATTATATAAATATAATAACAAATTTTAATATATATATATATATATATATATATATATATATTATAATTTTTAATAATTATTTAAAAATTAATAAGATCATCAATAAATTGAAATATAAACAAATAATCAAATTACATCAACAAAGTGTCAATATCATGATCTAGCTTCAAATCCAAAATGATGATAATTAGAAAATTGATATAGGTTTAAACGGTAGAACCTGATTATAATAAAAATTGTTCCAATAATTACATGAATTCCATGGAATCCTGTAATTATAAAAAAAGTTGTTCCAAATACTGAGTCAGCAATTGAGAATGGTGCTTCATTATATTCTATATACTGAAGAATTGAAAAATAAATTCCCAATAAAATTGTGATTATAAATGATATTTTTCTTTCTTTAAAGTTGTTATTTAAAATTCTATAATGGCATCATGTAATTGAAATCCCTGAGGAAAGAAGAATAATTGTGTTTAATAATGGAATATTGAAAGGATTAAATATTAAAATTGATTTAGGTGGTCAAATTCTACCAATTTCAATATTTGGGGATAAAGATATACGGAAAAATCTTCAAAAAAAAGAAAAAAAAAAAAAAATTTCAGAAATAATAAAAAGAATTATTCCTATTCGTATTATTTTTGATACTATTTCAGTGTGACACCCTTGAAATGTTCTTTCTCGGATAATATCACGTCATCATTGATAAATATTAATAATTAAAGAAATTAAACCTAATAATAATAAGTTATAATAAAATTCGTGCATTCATTTAATTGCCCCAATTAGTATAAATATTAGTCTAAAAGAAGTGTATAAAGGTCAGGGGCTTAAAGTAACTATATGAAAGGGATGATTATGTTTAATTAATTTATTCATTTAATTAGTTTCCTTAGTATAAAGTGTACTTAAAATTGTAAAGACATATGATTGAATAATTGATACTCTAAATTCTAAAGTTAATAAAATAGTTTGAAGTAAAATGATAATTAGGCATAATAATGGATTATTATTATAAGCTCTTTGACTTAATAAAGTTACTAATAGATGACCTGCAATTATATTAGCAGTTAATCGAATAGCTAAAGTTCCTGGTCGAATAATATTTCTAATAGTTTCAATTATTACTATAAAAGGTATTAAAATTTTAGGGGTACCTTGGGGGATTATATGTGAAAATATATAATTATAATTATTTTTTCACCCTCAAAGTATTAGACTAATTCATAATGGTAAAGAAAATGATAAAGCAAAAATTAAATGACTTGTACATGTAAAAATATATGGGAATAAACCCCAAAAGTTATTAATGAAAATCATTATTATCAGATTAATGTAAAAAATGATATTTATATAATTAAATTTATTAAATAGAATAATTTTTAATTCTAAATATAATTTTATAAAAATAAATTTTATTAAAAAATTAATTCGGGAATAGAATAATCAATATATGAAAGGTTAAATTAAGGTATTAATTCAAGAGGATATTCAATTTATTTCAAGGATTGAATTTGTGGTTGAGTCAAAAATTGAGAATAAATTTGTTATCATCTTCATTTATACTTATATAAAAATATTAATTTATTTTTTTTATGAAAGAAATTATTATTTAAGTAATAAATTATTGTAATCATATAAATTATAATAAAAGTAAATATTATTAATAAAATGAATCAGTTATAAGGGGCTATTTGGGGTATTAAAAAATATTATTTATTTAATAATTTTAAAATGACAGTTAATGTTATGGTTTAACTAATTTTTTTTCATTAGAAGTATTTATTAATATACTATTAAATGGTTTAAGAGACCAATACTTAAATTTCAGTCATCTAATGAATATTTATAATAAATTTTTAATTCAATTAATAAATTTAATTTTTGATGTTCTTTCAATAACAATGGGTATAAATCTATGATTTAAACCACAAATTTCTGAACATTGTCCAAAATAAATACCTGGTCGGTTAATATTAATTAAAGTTTGATTAATACGTCCTGGGATAGAATCAACTTTAATTCCTAAAGAAGGGATAGTTCATGAGTGAATAACATCAGTGGACCTAATTAATAAGCGAATATTATTATTAAATGGTATAATTAATCGGTTGTCTACATCTAATAAACGAAAAATAGAATTTTTATTATTTAAAGATAAATTTAATATAAATGAATCAAAATCAATATTATTGAAATCTGAATATTCATAACTTCAATATCATTGATGTCCAATTGTTTTAATAGTTATTAAAGGTGAATTAATTTCATCATTTAAATATAATAATTTTAATGAGGGGATTGCTATAAATATTAATATAAATATTGGTAAAATAGTTCAAATAATTTCAATATTTTGATTTTGTAAAATAAATTTATTAGATAATTTATTGTTTATTAGTGAAATAATATTAATAAGAATTATTAATGTAATTAAAAAAATAATTATTAATGAGTAATCATTAAAAAAAATAATTTGTTCTATAGAAGTAGATCTAGCATCTTGTAAATTTATTATTGATCATGAACACATTTTCTAAAAAAAGATATAATCTTTATTTATGAAATTTAAATTCATTACACTTATCTGTCATATTAGAATTTTAAAATTCTAGGGGTTTCCTTAAATCTATGATTAAGAGGGGGGTATATTTGATTTCATTCTAAGGATGAATTTATAAAAAAGTTAAATAGACTTATTCGTTGTGAGGAAAATCTTTCCCATAGAATAAAAATGAAATAAATAATTCTTAATAATGAAATAATTGAACCAATAGATGATAAAATATTTCATGTTAAAAAAGCATCAGGATAGTCTGAGTAACGGCGTGGTATTCCTCTTAAACCTAAGAAATGTTGGGGAAAAAATGTTAAATTAACTCCTAAGAATATAGAAAAAAATTGAATTTTTAGTCATTTTTTATTAAGTGAAATACCTGTAATTAATGAGAATCAATAAATAAATCCTCCAATAATTGTAAATACAGCCCCTATTGATAATACATAATGAAAATGGGCAATTACATAATATGTATCATGTAAAATAATATCAATTGATGAATTAGCTAAAATTACTCCTGTTACCCCCCCTACTGTGAATAAAAAAATAAATCCTATAGATCAAAGATTATTAGGGTTAAAATTTATTTTTGTTCCATGTATAGTGGCTAGTCAACTAAAAACTTTAATTCCTGTTGGGATAGCAATAATTATAGTAGCTGAGGTAAAATATGCTCGTGTATCAACATCTATACCAATAGTAAATATATGATGGGCTCAAACAATAAATCCTAAAAATCCAATAGTTGATATAGCATAAATTATACCTAATCTTCCAAAAGTTTCTTTTTTACCTCTTTCATTAAAAATTATATGAGAAATTATACCAAACCCCGGTAAAATTAAAATATATACTTCAGGGTGACCAAAAAATCAGAAAAGATGTTGATATAAGACAGGGTCACCCCCTCCTGATGGGTCAAAGAATGATGTGTTAAGGTTTCGATCGGTTAATAATATTGTAATGGCTCCCGCTAATACTGGGACTGCAAGTAATAATAAAATAGCAGTAATTTTAATAGATCAAGAAAATAAAGATATTTTATCTAAGGAAATTATTTTAGGTCGTATATTAATAATAGTGGTAATAAAATTAATTGCTCCTATAATTGAAGATATACCTGCTAAATGTAAAGAAAAAATAGTTAGGTCAACTGATATACCTTCATGCCTTGAATTTAATGAGAGAGGGGGGTAGGCCGTTCAACCTGTTCCAACTCCTTGATTTGTAATTCTTCTAAAAATTAATAATATAATAGAGGGGGGTAAAAGTCAAAATCTTATATTATTTATTCGTGGGAATGCTATATCAGGAGCCCCTAATATTAGTGGAATTAATCAATTACCAAATCCTCCAATTATAATTGGTATAACTATAAAGAAAATTATAATAAAAGCATGAGCTGTTACAATTGAGTTATAGATTTGGTCATTTTTAATTAAAAATCCTGGATTACCTAATTCTAAACGAATAATAATTCTTATTGCTGATCCAATTATACCTGCTCATATACCAAAAATAAAATATAAAATTCCAATATCTTTATGATTTGTAGAGTAAAATCATTTTATCATTTAAATTTTTAGTTTAAAAAAAAATATTAAATTGCAAATTTAAAGAAATATTATATATATATAAAATTTTAGTAATGAGTCTGATTTAAGTAATAAATTGTAAATTTATTTATAAGATAAAATATCTTCTTTACTATTAAGATTTAATTATAATATTTTTAACTTTGAAGGTTAATAGTTTTTAAGTTTAACTTAAAATCTTAAAAAAATCATAATCTTATTATTCAAATATAAAAGTAAGAATTATAAATGATTAATTCATTAAATTTTAATTTAATATTTTTAAATTTAAAAATTAAGGATAATTTAAAATTTATTTTAAATTGAGTTATGATAGAAAAACAAATTCGGATATAAAATGTAAATGTAATAATTGATAATATAATTAATAATATTATAATAATTATATTATTATTTCAATTTATATAATAGATTGATAATCATTTTATTAAAAATCCTAATATTGGGGGTAACCTTCTAATTGATAAAAAATTTATTAATAAAATAATTTTATTAATTTTCTTATCAATAAATAAGATTTGATTTAAAAAGAAAATTTTAAATTTATTAAGTATTATTATAATAGAAATATTAATTAAAGAGTAGCATAAAAAATATAATATTCATAATTTTTTTCTAATTAACAAATTAATTAATATTCATCCAATATGATTTAACGATGAATATCTTATAATTAATCGAATAGATTGGTGATTTAATCCTGATATTGCCCTTAATGTACATGATATAATAGAAAAAATTAAAATAATTTTATGATTAATTATATAAATTAATATAATTGTAGGGATAATTTTTTGTAAAGTGGATAAAATTAAACAATTAATTCATTGTATATTATTTATTAAATTAATAAATCAGGAATGTAAAGGTGCTGCCCCAATTTTTATTAATAATGATATATTTATTATTATATTAATTAAGTTATTTTCATAAAAATTAATTATTTGAATATTAGCACAGAAAATAAAAATAGAGGATGAGAATGCTTGAATAATAAAATATTTTATTGAAATATTTTTATATTTATTATTAAAAAAAATAATAAAAGGAATAAATGTTATTAAATTAAATTCTAAGGTTATTCAAATTATAAATCATGAATTTATTGATAGAGAAATTAAAGGGGAAATAAATAGTGAGGGAATAATATAAATTATAATAAATATTGGTTGAGTTATATTTATATATTAATGTATGATGCATATTAATTTTTGATATTAAAAGAAATAGTTTAATTCTATTAAATATAATAATAAAGGTATATTTTACATAATTTATTCTATCAAAATAATCCTTTTATCAGGCACTTTATTTATAAAGAAGAATTATTCTATATTTAGGGCATGAGCCTAAAAGCTTAATTTATTTAGCTTATCTTTATACCTAATTATTGATCCCTTTCCTTATAGGATTTTAAAATTAATAAATTCAAATAATGTATATAATATCTTTACTGATGAAACCTTGTTTATTTATTAAATATTGTATAAATAAATTATGAATAATTTAATGTCATATGAAATAATAATATAATTAATTTATAATTAAATTGGTTAGAATAAGATTTGTAATTAATAAATTATTTAGTAAAAAAAAATTCATGATTTAATTGTTGAGGGGTAAGTTTTTAAATAAACTGATAAATAAAAAAAGGTTATGATACTTTAAGGGGAGTATTTAAATAAATTATGATTTAATATCAAATTGCAATAATAAAATTAAATTAAGGACTGTTTTCTAATATTTTTGTAAAAAATATATTGCCTAATAAAAAAAAATGAATGATGTAATTAGTGTGGGGAGAGATCATAAGTGGTTTGATAAATGAATAAAATCATTTTGATTCATTAATGAAAGCAGATGAAAATTTTCAGTTGTAAAGTTTAGGAATAGCATAAATAAATAATAATATTTTATATTATTTTAATATATTAAAATATATTTAATGGGGGTTTTTTTATTTATTTGTATATTTAATTATATATTTATTTAAATATTTAATTATATATTTATTTAAATATTTATTTAAATATTTATTTAAATATTTTTTCATAAACAAAATAAATTTATAAAGTTAATTATTAGTAAATGACTAATTTAAGTAATAACTTATAAAATAGTATGAAATTAATTAAATAAATAAATTATGATTTAATATCATATTGGAATAATAAAATTAAATTAAGGATTATTTTTTATTAATTTTATAACTAATAAATTATCTAATAAAAAAAAAGTGTGATTTATAAACAAAATAAATTTATAAAGTTAATTATTAGTAAATAATTAATTTTAGTAATAACTTATAAAATAGTATGAAATTAATTAAATAAATAAATTATGATTTAATATCATATTGAAATAATAAAATTAAATTAAGGATTATTTTTATTAGTTTTGTAAAAAATATATTGTCTAATAAAAAGAATGTGTGATATAATCAGTGAGAAGAGTATAGATTTTAAGTATTTTAATAAATAAATAAAAGTATTTGTACTTTCTGGTGAAAGTAGATGTCATTTATTAAATTAAACATAGAATTGGGTTAAAATAGTTTAATAAATTTTCATTAAAAATTGGAGAAAAATTTTTAAGATATCCATTAAATTACTTTTATAATTAAATTGAAATAGGTTAATAAATTTCCATTAAAAATTAGAGAAGAATTTTTAAGGCATTTATTAAATTAAACATAGAATTGGGTTAAAATAGTCTAATAAATTTTCATTAAAAATTGGAGAAGAATTTTTAAGATATCCATTAAATTACTTTCTTAATTAAATTGAAATAGGTTAATCAATTTCCATTAAAAATTAGAGAATAAATTTTAAGGCATTTATTAAATTAAATATAGAATTGGGTTAAAATAGTTTAATAAATTTTCATTAAAAATTGGAGAAGAATTTTTAAGATATCCATTAAATTACTTTTATAATTAAATTGAAATAGGTTAATAAATTCCCATTAAAAATTAGAGAAGAATTTTTAAGGCATTTATTAAATTAAACATAGAATTGGGTTAAAATAGTCTAATAAATTTTCATTAAAAATTGGAGAAGAATTTTTAAGATATCCATTAAATTACTTTTATAATTAAATTGAAATAGGTTAATAAATTTCCATTAAAAATTAGAGAAGAATTTTTAAGGCATTTATTAAATTAAACATAGAATTGGGTTAAAATAGTCTAATAAATTTTCATTAAAAATTGGAGAAGAATTTTTAAGATATCCATTAAATTACTTTTAGAATTAAATTTAAACCGGTTAGTAAATTTCCATTAAAAATTAGAGAAGAAATTTTAAGGCATTTATTAAATTAAATATAGAATTGAGTTAAAATAGTTTAATAAATTTTCATTAAAAATTGGAGAAGAATTTTTAAGATATCCATTAAATTACTTTTATAATTAAATTGAAATAGGTTAATAAATTTCCATTAAAAATTAGAGAAGAATTTTTAAGGCATTTATTAAATTAAATATAGAATTGGGTTAAAATAGTCTAATAAATTTTCATTAAAAATTGGAGAAGAATTTTTAAGATATCCATTAAATTACTTTTATAATTAAATTGAAATAGGTTAATAAATTTCCATTAAAAATTAGAGAAGAATTTTTAAGGCATTTATTAAATTAAACATAGAATTGGGTTAAAATAGTCTAATAAATTTTCATTAAAAATTGGAGAAGAATTTTTAAGATATCCATTAAATTACTTTTAGAATTAAATTTAAACCGGTTAGTAAATTTCCATTAAAAATTAGAGAAGAAATTTTAAGGCATTTATTAAATTAAATATAGAATTGAGTTAAAATAGTTTAATAAATTTTCATTAAAAATTGGAGAAGAATTTTTAAGATATCCATTAAATTACTTTTATAATTAAATTGAAATAGGTTAATAAATTTCCATTAAAAATTAGAGAAGAATTTTTAAGGCATTTATTAAATTAAATATAGAATTGGGTTAAAATAGTTTAATAAATTTTCATTAAAAATTGGAGAAGAATTTTTAAGATATCCATTAAATTACTTTTAGAATTAAATTTAAACCGGTTAGTAAATTTCCATTAAAAATTAGAGAAGAAATTTTAAGGCATTTATTAAATTAAATATAGAATTGAGTTAAAATAGTTTAATAAATTTTCATTAAAAATTGGAGAAGAATTTTTAAGATATCCATTAAATTACTTTTATAATTAAATTGAAATAGGTTAATAAATTTCCATTAAAAATTAGAGAAGAATTTTTAAGGCATTTATTAAATTAAATATAGAATTGGGTTAAAATAGTTTAATAAATTTTCATTAAAAATTGGGGAAGAATTTTTAAGATATCCATTAAATTACTTTTATAATTAAATTGAAATAGGTTAATAAATTTCCATTAAAAATTAGAGAAGAAATTTTAAGGTATTTATTAAATTAAACATAGAATTGGGTTAAAATAGTCTAATAAATTTTCATTAAAAATTGGAGAAGAATTTTTAAGATATCCATTAAATTACTTTTAGAATTAAATTTAAACCGGTTAGTAAATTTCCATTAAAAATTAGAGAAGAAATTTTAAGGCATTTATTAAATTAAATATAGAATTGAGTTAAAATAGTTTAATAAATTTTCATTAAAAATTGGAGAAGAATTTTTAAGATATTCATTAAATTACTTTTATAATTAAATTGAAATAGGTTAATAAATTTCCATTAAAAATTAGAGAAGAATTTTTAAGGCATTTATTAAATTAAATATAGAATTGGGTTAAAATAGTTTAATAAATTTTCATTAAAAATTGGAGAATAATTTTTAAGATATCCATTAAATTACTTTTAGAATTAAATTTAAACCGGTTAGTAAATTTCCATTAAAAATTAGAGAAGAAATTTTAAGGCATTTATTAAATTAAATATAGAATTGAGTTAAAATAGTTTAATAAATTTTCATTAAAAATTGGAGAAGAATTTTTAAGATATCCATTAAATTACTTTTATAATTAAATTGAAATAGGTTAATAAATTTCCATTAAAAATTAGAGAAGAATTTTTAAGGCATTTATTAAATTAAATATAGAATTGGGTTAAAATAGTTTAATAAATTTTCATTAAAAATTGGGGAAGAATTTTTAAGATATCCATTAAATTACTTTTATAATTAAATTGAAATAGGTTAATAAATTTCCATTAAAAATTAGAGAAGAAATTTTAAGGTATTTATTAAATTAAACATAGAATTGGGTTAAAATAGTCTAATAAATTTTCATTAAAAATTGGAGAAGAATTTTTAAGATATCCATTAAATTACTTTTAGAATTAAATTTAAACCGGTTAGTAAATTTCCATTAAAAATTAGAGAAGAAATTTTAAGGCATTTATTAAATTAAATATAGAATTGAGTTAAAATAGTTTAATAAATTTTCATTAAAAATTGGAGAAGAATTTTTAAGATATCCATTAAATTATTTTTAGAACTAAATTGAAATAGGTTAATAAATTTCCATTAAAAATTAGAGAAGAATTTTTAAGGCATTTATTAAATTAAACATAGAATTGGGTTAAAATAGTCTAATAAATTTTCATTAAAAATTGGAGAAGAATTTTTAAGATATCCATTAAATTACTTTTATAATTAAATTGAAATAGGTTAATAAATTCTCATTAAAAATTAGAGAAGAATTTTTAAGGCATTTATTAAATTAAACATAGAATTGGGTTAAAATAGTCTAATAAATTTTCATTAAAAATTGGAGAAGAATTTTTAAGATATCCATTAAATTACTTTTAGAATTAAATTTAATCAGGTTAATAAATTTCCATTAAAAATTAGAGAAGAAATTTTAAGGTATTTATTAAATTAAACATAGAATTGGGTTAAAATAATCTAATAAATTTTCATTAAAAATTGGAGAAGAATTTTTAAGATATCCATTAAATTACTTTTAGAATTAAATTTAATCAGGTTAATAAATTTCTATTAAAAATTAGAGAAGAAATTTTAAGGTATTTATTAAATTACTTTCTTAATTAAATTGAAATAGGTTAATAAATTTCCATTAAAAATTAGAGAATAAATTTTAAGGCATTTATTAAATTAAATATAGAATTGGGTTAAAATAGTTTAATAAATTTTCATTAAAAATTGGAGAAGAATTTTTAAGATATTCATTAAATTACTTTTATAATTAAATTGAAATAGGTTAATAAATTCCCATTAAAAATTAGAGAAGAATTTTTAAGGCATTTATTAAATCAAACATAGAATTGGGTTAAAATAGTCTAATAAATTTTCATTAAAAATTGGAGAAGAATTTTTAAGATATCCATTAAATTACTTTCTTAATTAAATTGAAATAGGTTAATAAATTTCCATTAAAAATTAGAGAATAAATTTTAAGGCATTTATTAAATTAAATATAGAATTGGGTTAAAATAGTTTAATAAATTTTCATTAAAAATTGGAGAAGAATTTTTAAGATATCCATTAAATTACTTTTATAATTAAATTGAAATAGGTTAATAAATTCCCATTAAAAATTAGAGAAGAATTTTTAAGGCATTTATTAAATTAAACATAGAATTGGGTTAAAATAGTCTAATAAATTTTCATTAAAAATTGGAGAAGAATTTTTAAGATATCCATTAAATTACTTTTATAATTAAATTGGAATAGGTTAATAAATTCCCATTAAAAATTAGAGAAGAATTTTGAAGGCATTTATTAAATTAAACATAGAATTGGGTTAAAATAGTTTAATAAATTTTCATTAAAAATTGGAGAAGAATTTTTAAGATATTTATTAAATTATTTTTAGAATTAAATTGAAATAGGTTAATAAATTTTCATTAAAAATTAGAGAATAAATTTTAAGGTATTTATTAAATTAAACATAGAATTGGGTTAAAATAATTTAATAAATTTTCATTAAAAATTGGAGAAGAATTTTTAAGATATCCATTAAATTACTTTTATAATTAAATTGAAATAGGTTAATAAATTCCCATTAAAAATTAGAGAAGAATTTTTAAGGCATTTATTAAATTAAACATAGAATTGGGTTAAAATAGTTTAATAAATTTTTATTAAAAATTGGAGAAGAATTTTTAAGATATCCATTAAATTACTTTTATAATTAAATTGAAATAGGTTAATAAATTCCCATTAAAAATTAGAGAAGAATTTTTAAGGCATTTATTAAATTAAACATAGAATTGGGTTAAAATAGTCTAATAAATTTTCATTAAAAATTGGAGAAGAATTTTTAAGATAACCATTAAATTACTTTTATAATTAAATTGAAATAGGTTAATAAATTTCCATTAAAAATTAGAGAAGAATTTTTAAGGCATTTATTAAATTGAACATAGAATTGGGTTAAAATAGTCTAATAAATTTTCATTAAAAATTGGAGAAGAATTTTTAAGATATCCATTAAATTATTTTTATAATTAAATTGAAATAGGTTAATAAATTCTCATTAAAAATTAGAGAAGAATTTTTAAGGCATTTATTAAATTAAACATAGAATTGGGTTAAAATAGTCTAATAAATTTTCATTAAAAATTGGAGAAGAATTTTTAAGATATTCATTAAATTACTTTTAGAATTAAATTTAATCAGGTTAATAAATTTCCATTAAAAATTGGAGAAGAAATTTTAAGGTATTTATTAAATTAAACATAGAATTGGGTTAAAATAATCTAATAAATTTTCATTAAAAATTGGAGAAGAATTTTTAAGATATCCATTAAATTACTTTTAGAATTAAATTTAATCAGGTTAATAAATTTCTATTAAAAATTAGAGAAGAAATTTTAAGGTATTTATTAAATTAAACATAGAATTGGGTTAAAATAATCTAATAAATTTTCATTAAAAATTGGAGAAGAATTTTTAAGATATCCATTAAATTACTTTCTTAATTAAATTGAAATAGGTTAATAAATTTCCATTAAAAATTAGAGAATAAATTTTAAGGCATTTATTAAATTAAATATAGAATTGGGTTAAAATAGTTTAATAAATTTTCATTAAAAATTGGAGAAGAATTTTTAAGATATCCATTAAATTACTTTTATAATTAAATTGAAATAGGTTAATAAATTCCCATTAAAAATTAGAGAAGAATTTTTAAGGCATTTATTAAATAAACATAGAATTGGGTTAAAATAGTCTAATAAATTTTCATTAAAAATTGGAGAAGAATTTTTAAGATATCCATTAAATTACTTTTATAATTAAATTGAAATAGGTTAATAAATTTCCATTAAAAATTAGAGAAGAATTTTTAAGGCATTTATTAAATTAAACATAGAATTGGGTTAAAATAATCTAATAAATTTTCATTAAAAATTGGAGAAGAATTTTTAAGATATCCATTAAATTACTTTTATAATTAAATTTAATCAGGTTAATAAATTTCTATTAAAAATTAGAGAAGAAATTTTAAGGTATTTATTAAATTAAACATAGAATTGGGTTAAAATAATCTAATAAATTTTCATTAAAAATTGGAGAAGAATTTTTAAGATATCCATTAAATTACTTTCTTAATTAAATTGAAATAGGTTAATAAATTTCCATTAAAAATTAGAGAAGAATTTTTAAGGCATTTATTAAATTAAACATAGAATTGGGTTAAAATAGTCTAATAAATTTTCATTAAAAATTGGAGAAGAATTTTTAAGATAACCATTAAATTACTTTTATGATTAAATTGAAATAGGTTAATAAATTTCCATTAAAAATTAGAGAATAAATTTTAAGGTATTTATTAAATTAAACATAGAATTGGGTTAAAATAATCTAATAAATTTTCATTAAAAATTGGAGAAGAATTTTTAAGATATCCATTAAATTACTTTCATAATTAAATTGAAATAGGTTAATAAATTTCCATTAAAAATTAGAGAATAAATTTTAAGGCATTTATTAAATTAAATATAGAATTGGGTTAAAATAGTCTAATAAATTTTCATTAAAAATTGGAGAAGAATTTTTAAGATATCCATTAAATTATTTTTATAATTAAATTGAAATAGGTTAATAAATTTCCATTAAAAATTAGAGAAGAATTTTTAAGGCATTTATTAAATTTAATATAGAATTGGGTTAAAATAGTCTAATAAATTTTCATTAAAAATTGGAGAAGAATTTTTAAGATATCCATTAAATTACTTTTATAATTAAATTGAAATAGGTTAATAAATTTCCATTAAAAATTAGAGAAGAAATTTTAAGGTATTTATTAAATTAAACATAGAATTGGGTTAAAATAGTCTAATAAATTTTCATTAAAAATTGGAGAAGAATTTTCAAGATATCCATTAAATTACTTTTAGAATTAAATTTAAACCGGTTAATAAATTTCCATTAAAAATTAGAGAAGAAATTTTAAGGCATTTATTAAATTAAATATAGAATTGGGTTAAAATAGTCTAATAAATTTTCATTAAAAATTGGAGAAGAATTTTTAAGATATCCATTAAATTATTTTTATAATTAAATTGAAATAGGTTAATAAATTTCCATTAAAAATTAGAGAAGAATTTTTAAGGCATTTATTAAATTAAATATAGAATTGGGTTAAAATAGTCTAATAAATTTTCATTAAAAATTGGAGAAGAATTTTTAAGATATCCATTAAATTACTTTTAGAATTAAATTTAAACCGGTTAGTAAATTTCCATTAAAAATTAGAGAAGAAATTTTAAGGCATTTATTAAATTAAATATAGAATTGAGTTAAAATAGTTTAATAAATTTTCATTAAAAATTGGAGAAGAATTTTTAAGATATCCATTAAATTATTTTTAGAACTAAATTGAAATAGGTTAATAAATTTCCATTAAAAATTAGAGAAGAAATTTTAAGAATTTTTTATTAAATTGATAATAAAATTGAATTTAAGTTTGTTAATAAATTTTCAAAATAAATTTGGAGGGAGGGGGGTAATAATTTTTTAAAGTTTAATAATCATATTAAATTGATAAAATTTTGGTAATTTTTTTTTCTAAAAATTAATTTTTTAGAAATTAAATTTTTTTTTAAATTAATAATATTATTTTTGTAAAAAAATTAATTTAAAATTTTATTATTAATATTTATTTTAGTAATAAAATGAAAATTTAATTATTTAAATAAAATAAATAAATAAATTAATTTTTATATTTAAATGTAATAAATCTATTTTATGTAAATAAATATTAAATTATTTTAAAATCTTATAAATAGTCATATGAGAAAATTATGTTTAAATGCTGGATATGATTATTAGAAGAAAAGTAAAGATCATTGTTATAATTTTGATTAAAAATATATTTTCAATAAGAAAAAATAAATAGTTTTACTATAATAAATCCCTATTTGCACCATAAATGTCTGGTATATTTATCTTCAAATTTAAATTAATTTTTATATTTAAATGTAATAAATCTATTTTATGTAAATAAATATTAAATTATTTTAAAATCTTATAAATAGTCATATGAGAAAATTATGTTTAAATGCTGGATATGATTATTAGAAGAAAAGTAAAGATCATTGTTATAATTTTGATTAAAAATATATTTTCAATAAGAAAAAATAAATAGTTTTACTATAATAAATCCCTATTTGCACCATAAATGTCTGGTATATTTACCTTCAAATTTAAATTAATTTTTATATTTAAATGTAATAAATCTATTTTATGTAAATAAATATTAAATTATTTTAAAATCTTATAAATAGTCATATGAGAAAATTATGTTTAAATGCTGGATATGATTATTAGAAGAAAAGTAAAGATCATTGTTATAATTTTGATTAAAAATATATTTTCAATAAGAAAAAATAAATAGTTTTACTATAATAAATCCCTATTTGCACCATAAATGTCTGGTATATTTACCTTCAAATTTAAATTAATTTTTATATTTAAATGTAATAAATCTATTTTATGTAAATAAATATTAAATTATTTTAAAATCTTATAAATAGTCATATGAGAAAATTATGTTTAAATGCTGGATATGATTATTAGAAGAAAAGTAAAGATCATTGTTATAATTTTGATTAAAAATATATTTTCAATAAGAAAAAATAAATAGTTTTACTATAATAAATCCCTATTTGCACCATAAATGTCTGGTATATTTATCTTCAAATTTAAATTAATTTTTATATTTAAATGTAATAAATCTATTTTATGTAAATAAATATTAAATTATTTTAAAATCTTATAAATAGTCATATGAGAAAATTATGTTTAAATGCTGGATATGATTATTAGAAGAAAAGTAAAGATCATTGTTATAATTTTGATTAAAAATATATTTTCAATAAGAAAAAATAAATAGTTTTACTATAATAAATCCCTATTTGCACCATAAATGTCTGGTATATTTATCTTTAAATTTAAATAAATCTTTTATATTTATATATAATAAATTTATTTTTATTAAATATTTATATATATAAATATTAATATTATATATATATATATAAATACATATACATATATATTAATATAAATAAATCAGTGAATATATATATTTAATAAATTTATTATTATTAAATAAATTTCATATATTTATTTAAAATAAATTTATTATATATAAATAGAAATAAAACGATATTTAAAATTTTATTAATATACAGATGTAACATATATGTTTAAATGCTGGATATGATCGTTTTAAAGAAAAAGTAATTATCATTGTTATAATTTTGATTAAAAATATATTTTCAATAAGAAAAAATAAATAGTTTTATTATAATAAATCCCTATTTGTACCATAAATGTCTGGTATATTTATCTTTAAATTTAAATAAATCTTTTATATTTATATATAATAAATTTATTTTTATTAAATATTTATATATATAAATATTAATATTATATATATATATATACATACATATACATATATATTAATATAAATAAATCAGTGAATATATATATTTAATAAATTTATTATTATTAAATAAATTTCATATATTTATTTAAAATAAATTTATTATATATAAATAAAAATAAAACGATATTTAAAATTTTATTAATATACAGATGTAACATATATGTTTAAATGCTGGATATGATCGTTTTAAAGACAAAGTAATTATCATTGTTATAATTTTGATTAAAAATATATTTTCAATAAGAAAAAATAAATAGTTTTATTATAATAAATCCCTATTTGTACCATAAATGTCTGGTATATTTATCTTTAAATTTAAATAAATCTTTTATATTTATATATAATAAATTTATTTTTATTAAATATTTATATATATAAATATTAATATTATATATATATATACACATACATATACATATATATTAATATAAATAAATCAGTGAATATATATATTTAATAAATTTATTATTATTAAATAAATTTCATATATTTATTTAAAATAAATTTATTATATATAAATAGAAATAAAACGATATTTAAAATTTTATTAATATACAGATGTAACATATATGTTTAAATGCTGGATATGATCGTTTTAAAAAAAAGTAATTATCATTGTTATAATTTTGATTAAAAATATATTTTCAATAAGAAAAAATAAATAGTTTTATTATAATAAATCCCTATTTGTACCATAAATGTCTGGTATATTTATCTTTAAATTTAAATAAATCTTTTATATTTATATATAATAAATTTATTTTTATTAAATATTTATATATATAAATATTAATATTATATATATATATATACATACATATACATATATATTAATATAAATAAATCAGTGAATATATATATTTAATAAATTTATTATTATTAAATAAATTTCATATATTTATTTAAAATAAATTTATTATATATAAATAGAAATAAAACGATATTTAAAATTTTATTAATATACAGATGTAACATATATGTTTAAATGCTGGATATGATCGTTTTAAAAAAAAAGTAATTATCATTGTTATAATTTTGATTAAAAATATATTTTCAATAAGAAAAAATAAATAGTTTTATTATAATAAATCCCTATTTGTACCATAAATGTCTGGTATATTTATCTTTAAATTTAAATAAATCTTTTATATTTATATATAATAAATTTATTTTTATTAAATATTTATATATATAAATATTAATATTATATATATATATATACATACATATACATATATATTAATATAAATAAATCAGTAAATATATATATTTAATAAATTTATTATTATTAAATAAATTTCATATATTTATTTATAATAAATTTATTATATATAAATAAAAATAAAACGATATTTAAAATTTTATTAATATACAGATGTAACATATATGTTTGAATGCTGGATATGATCGTTTTAAAGAAAAAGTAATTATCATTGTTATAATTTTAATTAAAAATATATTTTCAATAAGAAAAAATAAATAGTTTTATTATAATAAATCCCTATTTGTACCATAAATGTTTGGTATATTTATCTTTAAATTTAAATAAATCTTTTATATTTATATATAATAAATTTATTTTTATTAAATATTTATATATATAAATATTAATATTATATATATATATATACATACATATACATATATATTAATATAAATAAATCAGTGAATATATATATTTAATAAATTTATTATTATTAAATAAATTTCATATATTTATTTAAAATAAATTTATTATATATAAATAGAAATAAAACGATATTTAAAATTTTATTAATATACAGATGTAACATATATGTTTAAATGCTGGATATGATCGTTTTAAAGAAAAAGTAATTATCATTGTTATAATTTTGATTAAAAATATATTTTCAATAAGAAAAAATAAATAGTTTTATTATAATAAATCCCTATTTGTACCATAAATGTCTGGTATATTTATCTTTAAATTTAAATAAATCTTTTATATTTATATATAATAAATTTATTATAAATAAATATAATATATATATATAAATTATGATGTCATAATTTTTATTTATTTATAAATTAAATTTTTATTTAATAAAAAAAAAAAACCCCCCTAAAAATTTTATTAACATATATATACATATAAATAAATATAAATTATTACAAGTTAATTTATATATATATATATAAATAAATATTAATAATTTTAAACAAAATAATTTTAATTATAATTTTATTATTTAATTTGTTTTAAGAGTTGAATTTTTATCAAATTAACATTTAAATAATAAGTACTAATTAAATTTAATTAGTTTAAAAATTGATTAAATTTTAAACAAAATAATTTTAATTATAATTTTATTATTTAATTTGTTTTAAGAGTTGAATTTTTATCAAATTAACATTTAAATAATAAGTACTAATTAAATTTAATTAGTTTAAAAATTGATTAAATTTTAAACAAAATAATTTTAATTATAATTTTATTATTTAATTTGTTTTAAGAGTTGAATTTTTATCAAATTAACATTTAAATAATAAGTACTAATTAAATTTAATTAATTTAAAAATTGACTAAATTTTAAACAAAATAATTTTAATTATAATTTTATTATTTAATTTGGTTTAAGAGTTGAATTTTTATCAAATTAACATTTAAATAATAAGTACTAATTAAATTTAATTAGTTTAAAAATTGATTAAATTTTAAACAAAATAATTTTAATTATAATTTTATTATTTAATTTGGTTTAAGAGTTGAATTTTTATCAAATTAACATTTAAATAATAAGTACTAATTAAATTTAATTAGTTTAAAAATTGATTAAATTTTAAATAAAATAATTTTAATTATAATTTTATTATTTAATTTGTTTTAAGAGTTGAAATTTTATCAAATTAACATTTAAATAATAAGTACTAATTAAATTTAATTAGTTTAAAAATTGATTAAATTTTAAACAAAATAATTTTAATTATAATTTTATTATTTAATTTGTTTTAAGAGTTGAATTTTTATCAAATTAACATTTAAATAATAAGTACTAATTAAATTTAATTAGTTTAAAAATTGATTAAATTTTAAACAAAATAATTTTAATTATAATTTTATTATTTAATTTCTTTTAAGAGTTGAATTTTTATCAAATTAACATTTAAATAATAAGTACTAATTAAATTTAATTAATTTAAAAATTGACTAAATTTTAAACAAAATAATTTTAATTATAATTTTATTATTTAATTTGGTTTAAGAGTTGAATTTTTATCAAATTAACATTTAAATAATAAGTACTAATTAAATTTAATTAGTTTAAAAATTGATTAAATTTTAAACAAAATAATTTTAATTATAATTTTATTATTTAATTTGGTTTAAGAGTTGAATTTTTATCAAATTAACATTTAAATAATAAGTACTAATTAAATTTAATTAATTTAAAAATTGATTAAATTTTAAACAAAATAATTTTAATTATAATTTTATTATTTAATTTGTTTTAAGAGTTGAATTTTTATCAAATTAACATTTAAATAATAAGTACTAATTAAATTTAATTAGTTTTAAAATTGATTAAATTTTAAACAAAATAATTTTAATTATAATTTTATTATTTAATTTGTTTTAAGAGTTGAATTTTTATCAAATTAACATTTAAATAATAAGTACTAATTAAATTTAATTAGTTTAAAAATTGATTAAATTTTAAACAAAATAATTTTAATTATAATTTTATTATTTAATTTGTTTTAAGAGTTGAATTTTTATCAAATTAACATTTAAATAATAAGTACTAATTAAATTTAATTAGTTTAAAAATTGATTAAATTTTAAACAAAATAATTTTAATTATAATTTTATTATTTAATTTGTTTTAAGAGTTGAATTTTTATCAAATTAACATTTAAATAATAAGTACTAATTAAATTTAATTAGTTTAAAAATTGATTAAATTTTAAACAAAATAATTTTAATTATAATTTTATTATTTAATTTGTTTTAAGAGTTGAATTTTTATCAAATTAACATTTAAATAATAAGTACTAATTAAATTTAATTAATTTAAAAATTGATTAAATTTTAAACAAAATAATTTTAATTATAATTTTATTATTTAATTTGTTTTAAGAGTTGAATTTTTATCAAATTAACATTTAAATAATAAGTACTAATTAAATTTAATTAGTTTAAAAATTGATTAAATTTTAAACAAAATAATTTTAATTATAATTTTATTATTTAATTTGTTTTAAGAGTTGAATTTTTATCAAATTAACATTTAAATAATAAGTACTAATTAAATTTAATTAGTTTAAAAATTGATTAAATTTTAAACAAAATAATTTTAATTATAATTTTATTATTTAATTTGTTTTAAGAGTTGAATTTTTATCAAATTAACATTTAAATAATAAGTACTAATTAAATTTAATTAATTTAAAAATTGATTAAATTTTAAACAAAATAATTTTAATTATAATTTTATTATTTAATTTGTTTTAAGAGTTGAATTTTTATCAAATTAACATTTAAATAATAAGTACTAATTAAATTTAATTAGTTTAAAAATTGATTAAATTTTAAACAAAATAATTTTAATTAAAATTTTATTATTTAATTTGTTTTAAGAGTTGAATTTTTATCAAATTAACATTTAAATAATAAGTACTAATTAAATTTAATTAATTTAAAAATTGATTAAATTTTAAACAAAATAATTTTAATTATAATTTTATTATTTAATTTGTTTTAAGAGTTGAATTTTTATCAAATTAACATTTAAATAATAAGTACTAATTAAATTTAATTAGTTTAAAAATTGATTAAATTTTAAATAAAATAATTTTAATTATAATTTTATTATTTAATTTGTTTTAAGAGTTGAATTTTTATCAAATTAACATTTAAATAATAAGTACTAATTAAATTTAATTAGTTTAAAAATTGATTAAATTTTAAACAAAATAATTTTAATTATAATTTTATTATTTAATTTGTTTTAAGAGTTGAATTTTTATCAAATTAACATTTAAATAATAAGTACTAATTAAATTTAATTAATTTAAAAATTGATTAAATTTTAAACAAAATAATTTTAATTATAATTTTATTATTTAATTTGTTTTAAGAGTTGAATTTTTATCAAATTAACATTTAAATAATAAGTACTAATTAAATTTAATTAATTTAAAAATTGACTAAATTTTAAACAAAATAATTTTAATTATAATTTTATTATTTAATTTGTTTTAAGAGTTGAAATTTTATCAAATTAACATTAAAATAATAAGTACTAATTAAATTTAATTAATTTAAAAATTGATTAAATTTTAAATAAAATAATTTTAATTATAATTTTATTATTTAATTTGTTTTAAGAGTTGAAATTTTATCAAATTAACATTTAAATAATAAGTACTAATTAAATTTAATTAATTTAAAAATTGATTAAATTTTAAACAAAATAATTTTAATTATAATTTTATTATTTAATTTGTTTTAAGAGTTGAAATTTTATCAAATTAACATTTAAATAATAAGTAGTAATTAAATTTAATTAATTTAAAAATTGATTAAATTTTAAACAAAATAATTTTAATTATAATTTTATTATTTAATTTGTTTTAAGAGTTGAATTTTTATCAAATTAACATTTAAATAATAAGTACTAATTAAATTTAATTAGTTTAAAAATTGAATTTATTTATTATTACAAAAAAAAATTAAAATAATTAAATTTTATAATATATTTTTTTTAATAATATATAATTTTATTATTAAAAAAATTTTATTTTAGTTTAAAAATTAATTTAAAATTTTTAATTTATTATAATTTATTATAATACGTATATATATATATAAATATTAAAATTTAAAATTTAAATAATTTGATTAATTTAATATAAAATTTTAAATATTAAATTATTTTATATTTAGGATATTTTTAAAAATAATGATAAAAATTGTGCCAGCAATTGCGGTTAAACAATTGTTATAAATTAATAAATTTAATTAATCAATAAATTTATTTATATGAATAATATTTTTAATTAATAATTTTTAGTGAAATATAATTATTGTAATTAATTATTAATAATATTAAATGATTTAATAAAATTGTAGAAAAATTAGGATTAGATACCCTATTATTGAATTTAAAATTAAATTAATTGAAGTATTGAATGATATTTTTCACTAAATTTAAAAAATATGGCGGTATTATTTCTATTTAGAGGAATTTGTTATATAATTGATGGTCCACGAGTTTAATTACTTAATTTTAATACTTATATATTTTCGAGTAAAAAATTTTATTTAAGAATATTTTTAAAATTTTATTGCTTATAAATTGAATTCAGGTCAAAATGTAGTTATATTTAAGAAATGATGAATTACAATAAATAAAATTTAATAATTTATTTATTTTAAATAATAAAAATAATAGGATTTAAAAGTAAATTTATTTATTTAAATATATTAAATTTAGTTAAATAATATGTACATATTGCCCGTCATTTTCATTTAAAATGAAACAAGTCGTAACAAAGTAAAAATACCGGAAGGTATTTTTAGAAAATTAAATTTTAGTTTAATGAAAATATATTATTTACAATAATAAGATTATGGTATTAACATAAATTTAAATTAAATAATAATTTTATAATTAATTAAGATTTTAAATTTATATTAAATAAAATATTTTAAAATTAAATAAAATTTAAGTAATTTAAGTAAAAAAAAAAATTAAATTAAAATTATAATTGAAAAATTTAATTAAATTAATTTAATGTTAAATAATTAAAATAAAAATTTATTTTTTATACCTTTTGTATCAGGGTTAATTAAAATTATTATTTTATTATTAATTTTCGATTTAATAAGATTTAATTAAATAAATTATTTAATGTGGAATAATTATTAAAAATATTTAATTAGTAAAGAAATTTTATTCGATTATTAAGATATCTAATTATTTAAGAAATGAATTTAATTCATATAATTAATAAAAAAAAATAATTTTAAATATTTTTATTTAATTATAAATAATTTTAGGGTTAAGCTTAATAATTATATTTATAATTTTTTTTTTATATTAATAAAAATATATAATTTAAATTAATTTTTTTTTACGAAAATTTAATAATTTATTAATAATATTAAATTAATATATATATATAATTTTTTAAAATTTTATTAATTTAATTTTTTTAATTTATAAAAAATTAAAATAATGATTAAATTAGTATATAAATTATATATATATATATATATATATATATATATATATATATATATATATTAAAAATTTAATTTATTTAATTTAAAGGAATTTGGCAATTAATTAATAAAAATTTTTATTCACCTGTTTATCAAAAACATGTCTTTTAGAATATAATTTAAAGTCTAATCTGCTCCATGAAAGGGAAAATTTTAAATAGCTGCGGTATTATGACTGTACAAAGGTAGCATAATCAATAGTTTTTTAATTGAAAGCTAGAATGAAGGATTTAATGAAATATAAACTGTCTAAATCTTATTTATAAAATTTTTTTTATTAATTAAAAAATTAATGTATTTTTGAAAGACGAGAAGACCCTATAGATTTTAATTAATGATAATTTATATTTTAATTAATTATATAAAAATTAATTTTTTTTTTAATTTAATTGGGGTGATTTTTAAATTAGTTTAACTTTAAATTTAAAAAACAAAAATTATTGGATAATTGATCCTTAAAAAAAAAAGATTAAAAGAATAAAATACCTTAGGGATAACAGCGTAATTTTATTAGAAAGATCATATTGATAATAAAGATTGCGACCTCGATGTTGAATTAAGATAAAATTTAAATGGAGAAGTTTAAAATTTTTGGTCTGTTCGACCATTAAAATCTTACATGATTTGAGTTCAGATCGGTGTGAGCCAGATCGGTTTCTATCTTCAAAATAATAAAATTATTTTGTACGAAAGGACTTATAATTAAAAATAATTTTTTGAAATTGAATTAATTTAAATTAATTATCTTGGCAGATTAGTGTAATAAATTTAGAATTTATAAATGTATGTAAATTACAGATAATATATTAAACACTTAATTTTTTATTATATATTTATATTATTTATATTAATTTTGGTAATAATAATAATTTTATTATCAGTTGCTTTTTTAACTTTAATAGAACGTAAAATTTTAGGTTATATTCAGATTCGGAAAGGGCCTAATAAATTAGGGTTTATAGGGTTATTCCAACCATTTAGAGATGCTATTAAGTTAATATTAAAAGAAGATTTATTTATGTTAAAGTTGAATTATATTTATTATTATTTTTCACCAATTTTTATATTATTTATAACATTAATAATATGAATAATTTATCCTTTTATAAATAATTTAATAATAATGAATTTTGGGTTTATTTATTTAATATGTTGTTTTAGTTTAGGGGGGTATGGGGTATTATTAACGGGGTGATCTTCCAATTCATTATATTCAATATTAGGGTCTATTCGTTCATTAGCTCAAACAATTTCATATGAAGTTAGGTTATCTCTTATTATATTTTCATCAATTATATTAATTATAAGATTTAATATTAATAAATTTATAAATATACAATTTAATTTTTGAATAATATTTTTTATATGACCATTAAGATTAATATTTTTTTTTAGAATTATGGCAGAATTAAATCGTACTCCTTTTGATTTTTCTGAGGGGGAGTCAGAATTAGTTTCTGGATTTAATGTAGAGTATAGAAGAGGGGGATTTGTTTTAATTTTTTTATCTGAGTATTCAAGTATTTTATTTATAAGATTTTTAATTACAATATTTTATTTAGGGGCTAATTTCATATATTTAAGATTTTATTTAAAAATTATGTTATTATCATTTTTAATTGTATGAATTCGGGGGTCATTACCTCGGTTTCGTTATGATTTATTAATAAATATTTGTTGATTAATAATTTTACCTTTTTCATTAAATTATTTATTTTATATTATAATATTTAAAAATTTAATTTAAATAAGTTGAAGATAATAGAGTACATTTACTCTATATTATGTTTTCAAAACATATGCTTATTCAAGCTCATTATCTAGTAATTATTATCCCAAATTTTTATTAAAAAAGGGGTAATAAAATAGTATAAAAAATAAGTAATTGTTAATAATTGCCCTATTTCAATAAAAGGGGACTCAACAGGTTGGGATCCTAATCATGTTAAAATTAAAATATTGTTAATAAATAATCAAAATATAAATTGATTTATTGGGTATAATTTAAAACTTTGGAATTTATTTAATTTTAAAATAGGTATAGTTAATAAAATGAAAATTGATATAATAAGGGCAATTACCCCCCCTAATTTATTAGGAATTGATCGAAGAATAGTATAGGCGTATAAAAAATATCATTCAGGTTGAATATGAATGGGGGTAATTATGGAATTAGCTAAAATAAAATTTTCAGGGTCTCTTCAAATATAAGGATTTAATAATACAATAATTATTAAAATTAAATATATTATAATAAATCCGTATATATCTTTAATAGTTAAATAAATATGAAATGGAATTTTATAAAAATTTCTATTTAAACCTAAAGGGTTATTTGACCCTATTTTTTGTAAAAATATTAAATGTATTATTACTATGGCTAAAATAATAAATGGTAAAATAAAATGGAAAGAATAAAATCGATTAAGAGTGGGAGTATCAACAGAGAATCCCCCCCAAATTCATTGTACAATATTCATTCCGATGTACGGAATTGTGGAAATTAAATTAGTGATTACAGTAGCCCCTCAAAAAGATATTTGACCTCATGGTAAAACATAACCTATGAAAGCAGTAGCTATTGTTGTTATAAATATAATTACTCCAATTGATCAAGTTTCAATTAATTTGTATGATCCATAATAAATTCCCCGTCCAATATGAATATATAAACAAAAAAAAATATTGATGCCCCATTTAAATGAATTAAACGAATTAATCAACCTATATTAACATCTTTAATAATATGAATAATTCTATTAAATGCTAAAATTGTTGATGAACAGTAATGTATTGATAAAAATAATCCTCTTATAATTTGTGTTATAAGACATAAACCTAATAAAGATCCAAAATTTCACCATATTGAAATATTTACGGGTGTTGGTAAAGTAAAAATTGAATTAATAATTTTTAAAATTTCATGAGTTTTTATCATTGATTTTTTCATTAAAAAAATATTTGTCGTAGTGGGGATTTAAATTTATAACAAATATTTATAATACAAATTATTCTATAGTATAAATAAATAATAATAAAAATTGTTTTTTTATTATAAAAGTTTATATATATTTCATAAAAATTTTTTGAATTAAAATTAAATTGGTTAAATCAGATTATATTAATATTTATATTATAATTAATATTATTAAATTTTATAATTAAAATTGTAATTATTAAAAAAATTGAAATTTTAATAATAATTAAAAAAATGTTCTTAATATTCATTGAAAATAATTCATTATTAGTAAGTCTAACAATATACAAAAAAATAATTATTAATCCCCCAATTATAATTAAAAATAAAATAAATGATCTTCATGATTTTATTATTAAATATATTTTATGGGTAATTATAGTAGTGGTTAAAATTAATAAAAAAACTAAACTAATAGGATTAAATTTATTTTTATTTGGGGTTAAAAAATATAATATAATTAATAAATTAATTATTAAAGGGTATTAGTTTATGTAATAAATAAATGTTTTTATCATTCAAAAAATAGTTTAATTAAAATATTAATTTTGGAGATTGAAGTTATATATTTATATATATTTTTTTGAGCTATAAAAATTATTTAATTTTAATTTACAAGATTAATGTTTTTTTTTAAACTATATAGCTAATGATTAATTTAAATTATTATTTAAATATTTATTTATTTATTATAGCTTGTTTTATATTTTCTTATTATTTCAAACATTTGTTATTAACAATTATTAGATTAGAATTTATTATAATTTCTGTATTTTACAACATATTTTTATTATTAATAATTTGGAATAATGATTTTATAATAGTAATTTTATTTTTAACAATAGGAGTTTGTGAAGGGGCTTTAGCTTTATCATTAATTGTTTTATTAGTTCGGTTTTATGGTAATGATTATATTAATTCATTAAGTGCATTAAAATGATAAGAATTTATTTAATAATAATTTTTATATTTATTTATATTTTTAAAATTAGAAAAAATATGATTCAATTAATTTTTCAAAATATATTAATTTTAATATTATTTATTTATTTAATTTATTATCCTTTTAATAATTTGAATTTTTGAGTAAAAATTTATTATTTTATTGGATTAGATTATTATTCATTTGGGTTAATTTTATTAAGAATGTGAATTATAATTTTAATAATTTTAGTTAGTAATAAAAATTTTTTAATAAAAAATTTAAATTATTATTTTATTTTAATATTAATCTTAATAATAATTTTATTATTATGTTTTAATGTAATAAATTTAATATTATTTTATATTTTTTTTGAAGTTAGTTTAATCCCAGTATTTTTATTAATTATAGGGTGAGGGAATTATATTGATCGAATTCAAGCTTCAATGTATATAATATTATACACTTTATTTGGTTCAATACCTTTATTTTTAATATTTATTTATTTATACATTTATAATAATACTTTAATTTTTGGGGTATTAATTATTGAAAATTTAAATTTATTTATTTATTTTATATTAATTTTAGCTTTTTTAGTTAAAATACCTATATATTTTTTTCATTTATGATTACCAAAAGCTCATGTTGAAGCTCCAGTTATAGGTTCTATAATTTTAGCAGGGGTAATATTAAAATTAGGGGGGTATGGGTTAATACGGGTTATATTTTTAATAATAGAAATATGTTTAAAATTTAATAAATTTATTATAATTATTAGTTTATTAGGAGGAGTTTATTCAAGAATTATTTGTTTATTTCAAGTGGACATAAAAATATTAATTGCTTATTCTTCGGTTGTTCATATAAGTTTATTAATTTCTGGGGTTATAACAATATATTCTTGGGGGGTGATAGGGGGGTATTTAATAATAATTGCTCATGGTTTATGTTCTTCAGGTATATTTTGTTTAGTAAATATAAATTATGAACGTGTTAAATCTCGAAGATTATTAATTAATAAAGGGATAATTAATTATTTTCCTTCATTGAGATTAATATGATTTTTATTAAGTTCATCAAATTTATCTTTCCCTCCTTCTTTAAATTTATTTAGTGAAATTTTTCTATTAAATAGAATAATTATTTGAAGAAAAAGAGTTATTATTATTTTAATAACTTATTTGTTATTAAGAGCTTCATATACTTTATATATTTATTCATATTGTCAACATGGTAAAATTATTAGATTAAATATTAATTTAAATAGAATTAAGTTAATTGATTTTTTAATTATTTTATTACATTGGGTTCCTTTAAATATTATATTTTTTATAATATTTATATATATATAATTTGAATATTTTAATAAAAATAATGATTTGTGGGGTCATAGATGTAGTAATTTACTTTAAATAATGTGAATTTATATATTAATATATTATATATTTTTATTTTTAATTTTATTATTTTTTATATTTTTATATTTTTTATTATATAAAGTTTTTATTTATTATGAAATTGAGTTATTAAAAATTTTATCAATTAAAATTGAAATTTTAATTTTATTAGATTGAATTTCTTTATTATTTATAAGAGTAGTTTTATTAATTTCATTAATGGTAATTTTTTATAGAATTGAGTATATATTAGGGGATTTAAATTTTAATCGTTTTATAAGATTAGTAATTATATTTGTTATTTCAATAATTTCAATAATTTTAAGTCCTAATATAGTGAGTATTTTAATTGGTTGAGATGGATTAGGGTTAGTATCTTATTGTTTAGTAATTTATTACCAATCAGAGTCGAGTTATAATTCTGGTATGGTAACTGTGTTAACAAATCGAATTGGTGATGTTATAATTTTAATAATTATTGGATTAATAATTTTTATAGGATCTTGAAATTTTATATTTTTTAATAATTTAAGTTCATTAATATTATTTTTATTAATTATAGCTTCTATTACTAAGAGAGCTCAGATCCCTTTTTCTTCTTGATTACCAATGGCTATAGCTGCACCTACACCTGTTTCTTCTTTAGTTCATTCTTCAACTTTAGTTACAGCAGGGGTTTATTTATTAATTCGTTTTAATTATTTAATAGTAAGAAATTTATATTTAATAAAATTTATAATATTATTATCTATTTTTACAATATTGATTTCTGGTTTAGGGGCGAATTTTGAAAGAGATTTTAAGAAAGTCATTGCAATATCAACTTTAAGACAATTGGGGGTTATAATTTTTTGTTTATCTTTAAGATTAAGGGATTATTCATTTTTTCATTTAGTAACTCATGCAATATTTAAATCTATATTATTTATATGTGCAGGGGTAGTAATTCATAACATAATTAATAATCAAAATATTTATTGTATTAGAATGGTATTTTATAATATACCTATAGTTAGGGTATTTTTTTGTTGTTCAAGGTTTTCTTTATGTGGGGTTCCTTTTATATCAGGGTTTTATTCAAAAGATATAATTTTAGAAATATATATAATAGGGGGTATTAATAAATTTATTATAATATTTTTATTTATTTCAATAGGGTTAACTGTTTCATATTCAATTCGATTAATATATTATTCTTTTATTAAAATTCCACAAATGAATAATTATTATAATATTAAAAGGTTTAATAATAAAATAGTTTTATCAATAATAATGTTATATATTATATCAATTATAATTGGGGTAATTTTAAGATGACTCATTTTTTCTAATAAAATTATAATTTTTTTAAGATTAATTTTTAAATTAATAATTTATTTTTATATATTTTTAGGGGGACTAATTAGATTATTTATATCAAAATATTACTTTGGATATTATTTTATAATTTATTTAAATTTATTATTAAAGTTTTACTCAATATTATGATTTATACCTATATTATATGGGTGTAATATTAATAAATTATTAAAATTTAGTAAAGAAATATTTTTAAATATAGAATTTGGGTGGAATGGATTATTTATCGGTAATAATTTTATTTTATTAATTAAAAACTTATTTAAATATGATTATTTTTTTAAAAATTATTTTTATATATTAATTTTTTTTAGTTATTTAATTTTATTAATAATATTAATTTTTTAATTTAAATAGCTTAATTAAAGTTTAATATTGAAGATATTAAGATGATTTTTTTTATAAATCTTTAAATAAAATAAATTAATTTATAAATAATAAATTATTAATTTTATAATGAAAATATAATGTTTTATTTAAACTATATAAATAAAAATAAAAAAGGATTTAAACCATAAAATAAAGAAGTTAGAAATTTCTTATTGTTCATACTTATTTTATTTAATTGGAATTTAATTCAATTTAATTATTAACAATAATTTACCTCAATTTTGGTTTCAATTAATTAAGGATTAATTAAAATCTTAATTCAAGCCGAAATTGAATACATAAAATGATTCTTAAAATTAAGATATATTGTTTATTTAACAATTTAAATTAATTGCAAATTAATTAGAAATACCCTATTTTAATCATTTTAGAGCCCCTTCTTTTCATTCAATATATAATCCTCATAATAAAATTGAAATAAATATAGATCTTAATATTAATCAATTAAAAAAGTTAATATTAAAATAAGAAGATATTATAGGGAGTAAAATAATAATTTCAACATCAAAAATTAAAAAAATAATTCCAATTATATAGAATTGGATAGAAAAGGGTAATCGAGAGGAATTAAATGGGTCAAATCCACATTCAAATGGGGTTAATTTTTCTCGATCATTTATTTTTTTTTTTGATAGAAAAAAATTTATAATTATTAAAATTAATGCAATAAAAAAAAAAATAATAATTATTAATGATTTATACTATTTTTTTTACTATTATTTATACTATTTGAGATAGATTTATTAATTAAAAATTAATTTTAATTATATTATATAAATATAGTAATAAACTTTTTATATAATATAATTTCATAAATTTGGGTAGTTGTATTGTATTGTATGTTCTTTATTGATCCCCTTAGGGTTACAAGATTCCGTTTCCTTTTCTCCTTCCTTTTCCTTTCTTTTACATGTATTTTACATTTTTCTTATTACCTATTCCTTATCATCTACTTACTCCTACTTCCTTGTCTTTATTTGTGCCTTTTTACTTTACATTTTCTATACATTTTAGCGTTCTTACATTTATTTACATTTCTTTTCTCCTTCTCACTTCTGCGCCTTCCTTCGCTCTTTTCCTATCCTTTTTTTTTTTTCTTTTTCTCGTTTGCCGCTCGCGTCTTGTTTTCTTTCCTCCGCCTGCTCTGTTCCGCCTCGCGTTCGCCTTATGCCGCTCTCTCTCTCGCCTGTCCGCTCTCGCTTCCGCTCGCCACGCTCGCTCCCTCGCTCGCCTTTTATTTTATTTTCTTTTTTTTTTTTTTTTTTTTTTTTTTTTTTTTTTTTCTTCTTATACATCTTATTTTCTATTGTTTCGTCCTTTCCTACTCGCCCTTCGCCTTCCGTTTCCGTTTCCTTCACTCCATTCCTTCCTTTCATCCTTCTACTCTTGCTTCTTCCTTCTTCTCTCGTTCCTCTTTCATTCTTTTTCCTTTCTCGCCTTTTCCAGTTCTTTCATCCATTCTTCCCCGCCTCCCGTCTCTCCCAGTATTTCTCTCACCCTCTCTCCTACCGCCCTTTCCCTCTCGCCTCCCGACCTACATCTATCTAGTACATGCTCCCACGTTTCTTCTTCTCCTCCGCACATCCTGCACACCCTTTCTTCTTCCGTTTCCCAGTACTGCCCTTCTCTCATCTCATTCCCCAGCCGAAATCGCGCTATCCTTCTTCTCCTCTCTTCCTTTATTCTTGCCTTCAAATATTCTGGCACTCCTTCTACCCTAATCTCTTTGTACCACTTGTTGTACTTTGATTCCCTTATCTCTATCCCTCTTTCCTCCTCCTGCTTTCTTCTGTCCTCCTCTTCTATCTCCTCGTATCCTCCCCCTTGCTGCCGCTCGTTCTCTTCTTCCCCTTGCTCTTCCCTCCCCCTTATTTCCTCTCTTCCTTCCTCCCACTTTGATCTTCCCCGTTCTCCATTCCTCCCCCTCTTCCTTATCTCTTTCAAACATTCCCTCGCTAGTTCGCTTCCTTCTCCTCTCCTTAGTTTTTCCTCGTATCTCCACGCTCTCCTTCGCGCTCTTGTCCTTATCTTGTCCCTTTTTGCTTCCTCTCTTACCATGTATCCTGGAGTTCTCCAGTCTACCCCCATCGACCATTTCAAATACCGCTCCTGCATCGCCTCCATCTCCCTTCTCTCTTCCCATCCCCATATCTCGGCTCCGTACCCCATTACTGTCCATACCAACGTGTCAAACAGCCATACTCTTCGCCCCCAGTCCTTTTCAAATTTCCTCTTTCCTATTCCCCATGCCTGCTTCATAACCTGCCCCGCTTTCCTTACCCTGTCCCTTACGTGCCCTTCCTGCCCCCCGTTTTTCTTAAACACGTATCCCAGGTATTTAAATTCTTTCACCTCTTCTATTTTCTTTCCTTTCCACCTCCAGTTTATTTCCTTGTTCCTCCCTCCACCTTTTCTAAATACCATTACTTTCGTTTTTGCCACGTTCACTTCCAGTTTTTTCCTTTCAAAGTATCCTTCTAGCCTCCTTATCATACTTTGCAATTCTTCTTCGTTTCTCGCCAATACGACCACGTCATCTGCATATGCTAGCGAACATATCCTTGTCTCTCCTACTTTGATCCCTCCCCATCTTCCTTTCCTTAGTTCCTCTTCCATATCCGCCGTTAAAATGTTGAATAACACTGGACTCATGGGACACCCTTGTCTCACTCCCCTTCCCGTCCAGAACCTTTCTCCTGTCTCTCCCCCTGCCTTGACTCTACTTATCGTTTCTCTGTATACCTCCTCCACTCGCTCTTTTAGTCCCTTTCTCACTCCTCTTTCTTCTAGTGCCTCCATCATTATTCTCCTGTCTACTGAGTCAAAAGCAGCTTTGAGGTCTATAAATAGCGCCACCAATTTCCCCTTCTCTCTTGCTACTTCCCTGTTCACTATATAATTCATTACGTATATATTATCAATCGTTCCCACCCCTCTCCTGAACCCTGTTTGGTTCGGTGGTATAATTCTTTTTCTCTCCACTTCTTCCTCCAGCCTCTTCGCCAGCACTGTCGTGTAGATTTTATAAACCGAGGGCATCAACGTCACTCCTCGGTATTCTTCCACTTTGTTTCCCCCTCCTTTTTTTAGTATCGGTGCAATTATTCCCTCTTTCCAACCCTCTGGCCATCCCTCCCCTCTCCAGACCCTCCTGCATATCTCCCATGCTAACTCTTTTCCCTTCTCTCCTCCGTATTTCCATGCCTCATTCGGAATCTCGTCGATTCCCGTCGCCTTCCCTTCCTTTAATCTTTCCACTGTCTCCCATACTTCCTCCTTGCTCAGTTCTTCTTCCTCGCCCTCCCTTCTCGTTTCCTCTGCTCCCATCCTCACTGTTCCTTCCATCCCCCCTATAAGTCCCATGAAATACTCTTTCCATTCCCCGCTCCCTATTTTCTCATTCGTTCTAGCTCTTGATTTCCTCCCTCTATTTACTATTTCCCACACTTTGTTTTCTGTTTTTGCCTCCGCTATTTCCCTTATAACTTTATCCTGTTCTTCTCTTTTCTTTTCTTCGCTCATCTTTTGGTACTCTCTTTTTTTCTCCCTGTATGCCTCCTTCGTTCCTCTTCCCTTTCTCCAATTCCTTAACTCCTTCCTGACCTCTGTCTTCCTTTTTCTGCATTCCTCATCCCACCATCCTTCTCTTCTTTGTTTTTTTTCTCTTCCCCCTATGCCCTCACTCTTCCCGATCTCTCTTTTTATTATTTCTTCTGCCTCTTTTACCGCTTCTTGCACTCCTTCTCCCTCTATTCTCGCTCGGTGCATCCCCCTTTTATATTCCTCTTTCATTCTTTCCGTCCATTTTCCCCCTCCTGCTGTTTTGCCTTTTTTTCTCTCCTCTTTCCTTCTCTCTCTCCCTTTTTTCATTGTGACCACGATTGGGTGGTGGTCCGAGTCCACTCTGTCCGCTATCTCGATCCTCTCTATGCCATTCCTCGTCTTCTCATCTCCTATCACATAATCTATTACCGTTTCTCCTCTTCCACCTGTATACGTATACTCTCCCTCCTCATCCCCTTCTATGTTTCCGTTGAAAATTTCCCATCCCACTTCCCCCAACACTCTCGTAAGTTTCTTTCCGTCCCCGTTTATCTTCTTGTCCTTCGATTTTCTCCCTTCTTCCTCCTCTTCCTCTGTGCCTTTCTGCCTTCCTCCCTCTGTTCCTGTCCTGGCATTGAAGTCTCCCACTATCATCGTTCTTTCCTCTCCGTCCTGCTTCTCCATCCATTCCCTTAGCCTTTGCAGCTTCCTGTCCATGTCCCCGTTCACATACACCGCCACTATGTCCCACACTTCCTTCCCTGCTTTGACCCTCTCGCATATTATTCCTTCCTCCTGTTCCTGTCTTTCCTCACCCTCCGTTGCCATTTCCTCTCTTACTCCTATCAGCATTCCCCCCATCGCTCTTCCTTTTTTGTTCCTTTTCTTCGCTGCCTGTCTCGTCCACCTATACCCTTTCGGCATTCTGTTCCTCACCTTTTCCCAATTCTTCTCCTCGATCCATGTCTCTATTAGTATTATCACCTCCCATTCCTCCATTCCTTTCCAGAACTCCTTATCTTTGTTTGTTAGTCCCGCTACGTTCCATATGGCTATCTTCCATCCCTCTTGCCTGTCCCTTCCCTCCCCTTTTTTTCCTTCTCTTTCTGCTACCTTCCTCCGTTTTTTGACCCCTCTGCTCCCTCCGCTTTCTTTTCTCCCCTTTCCCCTTCTTTCTCTTCCTCCTTCCTTCTCTCTATCCCTTTCTCGTTCCCTCTCCCATCCGTCAGCACCTCCCTCTGCTCATCCCAGTACCATGTCTTCCCATTTGCTGTCATTTTCCCTAGCCCTACCTTCGCCCAGTTTCCCCTCCTTCTCTCTTCTCCGACTATCTCCCTTATCACCCATTGCATCTTCCTTTCCTTCCAGGTTAGATCCTCCTCTATGATCTCCCTCCTTCCTTTAAGGTTCGCTTTCTTTCTCATTATCTCCCTTTTTCCTTCTGCACTTTCCATGCTCACCTCTATCACCCCCTCGCTACTCCCTTCCTTCCTCCTTCCCACTTCTCTCGCCCCCTCCATCCTCGCCTGCACCCCAATCATTTCCAGCACCCCCGCTGCTACGTCTTTCGCTGCTCCCTTCATTTCTACCCTTTTTATTATCACCCTCCTTCGTCTGTCTTCTTTTTCTTTTTTCTCTATCATGCTCTCCATCTTTCTCACCCGCTCTTCCAACCCCGTTCTCCCCGCTTCCCCTTCCGTGCTTTCCGTTCTTTGTTCCTTTCTGTTCTCTCTCTCTGCCTCCATCTTCCTGATCCTTTCCTCCATTTCCCTCCTCTGTCTCTTTCCTCTCTCCACCTCCTCTCCTAGTCTTTCCGCCAGCTCCTTCACCTGTTGCGCGAGCACCTCTCGCTCTTGTCTTTCTCTTTCCTGTCCTCTCCTCATCTCCTCTCTCATTCCCCCAATTTCCTCTCTTACATCCTGTCTCACTTCTCCTATCTCTCTCGCGAGCTTCTCCCCCATTTCTCTTATTACCCTCTCTAAGCCTGTCTCTCCCCCCTCTTTTTTCTCCGGCGATCTCTGAACTTTTTTGCTCACCCTAAACGCCTCTGTCTCCCCCTCCTCTTCTCTCTCTTCCCTTTCCTCTACCTGTTCCCTTTTTCTTTTCCACAGGTCTTTTATGTCCGACCTTGCCCCTGGGCTCTCTCTCGCCAGCTTTTCCGCGTTCGTTGGTCTTCCCCTCCTTTTCCCTTCATCCACCTTCTCTTCGTTCCACATCCTCTATGACGCCTACTTGGTGTTCTCTTCTAACAATCTCCCTTATTCGTTAAAATGCTGCGCGCCCCTCCGTTTACCGTCTTAAAACCAGGAAGATGGTTCGGGATCAACTGCGTACTTATGCCCCTTCTGTCTCTCTTAATTGCCGCTTCGATACATAACTAAACACCTAAATAAATAACTAAATGAATAAATACTAAAAACAGATAAACAAATAATCACCTAAATAAGGCACTAAATAAATAGATAAACAATTAAACACTAAATAAATAAATAAATAAATAACTAAATAAACAAACAAACCCACAAGTACACGTATAAATAAATCAATACCTAACTGAATAAATAAACAAACAGGTACGCAACTAAGCACATAAATAAGTAAATAAATAAAATAAATAAGTTGATGCATAAATCCCACGCAGCTACCACATAAACATATAAATAAATAACTACTGAGTCAATAATCTAACAGATAACCAGATAAACAAATAAATAAATAAATAAATAAATAGATGAATAGGTTAACCAACAAGCACACCCATAAACCCCTAACTAAATGAATAAATAATGCCTCTCTGTTAACTCACTTAATGCCTATTATAACACCTCCATACCTATCTAATTAGACACCTAAACAAGAACAAATAGCCTACTAGTCACGTTAATAAATATATACAAATCTATACCAATCAGTCAGTGCATAATCATACCTATATATACATACACTAAATATACTAAATAAATAAATAAATAAATAAGTAAATAAATAAATAAATAAATAAATAACTAAATAAATAAATAAATGCGTCCTAAATAAATAAATAAATAAATAAGTAACTAAGTAATTAAATAATTATGTCAGTACCTACATAAAAACCTGCAAATACACCAAACCCCGGTTGTCCATACGCACCTCAATACTTGCGCCTATAAACGAATAAGCAGCTACCTATCCACCCCTACGTAATTACTTCCCTAAATAAGTGATTAAATTATCTACCCTACTCTTAGACAACTATGTAAACCCCCTACACATCCACCACCTCTTACTAAGTCACTGCTCCGTTCCTCGCTTGGCGCCTACGCCTCTGCTCCTTGTCTGCCTATCTGTGTTCACTTCTGTTCTTTTCTGTCTCTCTCTATTCCCCCTTTTCGCCTGTCTCCCTCTGCCTCTGTCTCTCTGCCTGTCTCGTTCTCCGCTCGCCGTCTCTTCGCAACTACCTCTCACCACTTCGCTGAGCTCCCCCTCCTTTTTACTTTCTGTCGCTCTGGTCCCGTTTTCTCCCGCAGCTGTCGCTGCCTCTGCCTCTTCC